>LR749857.1:1376278-1463277 GCA_902729485.2 Mus minutoides
ATCTAGACAATCCTTGAGATTTTCTAGGTGGTTCTAGATTATGTCAAGTTGATAATTAGGTCCAACCATCAAAGTTTTTCAAGGTAGCCTTAATTCTGAACACATAGCCTGCACATTTTGTATTGTGCATGCCCCATAACACAAAATTACAAAAGAACTTTTGCAAAATATTTTGGCTCAGATTTGAGAATATTGAAAATAATGATATTTATATTGATAATAAAAATATGTTGATAATATATTTTCCATGATTTTTTGTTTATTTTGTTAATATTAAAACATCTGTGTGGCATGAAAACTAAGGGGAGGATAAAACTTCTATATGTGATACCGTGATACTATAGATTTGACTCGAGGTTGATAGAACATTTGTTGTAAGATGTAATATAACCTACTGTTAATGTTAACTTTGTGGTCTGAAGTGTTTAGCTGTTGAGCTGGATTCCTTATTATTAGATCTTAAAGTTTTCATTCCCTGTAGTTAATTCTGCATGTACTAGTCTTAGAATTAAACACAAGATAAAACAACTTGACAGAGAAATTCCCCAAGTGGCTTGTTTTCCAAAACATCAAGCTGGGCATGGTGGCGCACGCCTTTAATCTCAGCAGTCGGGATGCAGAGGCAGGTGGATTTCTGAGTTTGAGGCCAGCCTGGTCTACAAAGTGAGTTCCAGGACAGCTAGGGCTACACAGAGAAACCTTGTCTTGAAAACAAACAAACAAACAAACAAACAAAAAAAGAACAAAACCTTGTTTCCCTAGGTCTGGTAACTCAGCAAGGCTTGTGAGTGGAAACAACAGCGCCCAATCCCATTCTGCTTTCAAAGATAAATACAGACAGGATAAAAAGAAAAAAACAAAATAATGAATTATAGTGCATTTACTATATGTAGAAGATTTTCTTATAAAAATAGGAATATTTAATTATTAAAAACAAAGACTCTTAATACTTTCTTACCATCCTTCCCCATCCTGTTACTATAAAACCAGTGTGTCTTAAGGTTGAATTATGTTAGAATGTTTGATTTTAAAATTGGATGTTTCAGAGTTGCTGACTCAAGTTTAATTTGAAAATGTTAACTCAATTTTGCCTTGAAATCTGGACAAAATTTCCAATAATTTCTGAAATGGCCCTGTCATTTATCACTCATTTTGTTCTACACAATAATAGGAAGTGGTACTCTCACTGTTGGCAATTATAAAAGCAAAATATTGATCAACTATAAAACATGTTGAAGTTGTTCTTTGCCCTGGCATATCAGATATTTATCCAGGATTTAATTCTTTAGGTAAAAAGTAATTGCACCTAGATCTCATTAGTGTGTTAATTTCTTTCATGTTTAATAAAGTATAAATATATACCAAAGAACTCTTTTAAAATATGTCTTGTAATGTATTATAAGTAAGTGTTTGTTTTTTACATCTATTTTGTAGATTTATGACAGGCACCATATAAAATTTTCTCAGGCAATAAAGGTTGAAGAATTCCTGCCTTGAGCAATCACCAGAAATCTTCTGGAACAGTCAAAGGCTAATGTAATCACACACTACAAAGAGTGAATACAGACATGCAAGGTGCTCCTCATAGGTGGCATTCTCATGGTTTTCACCCCCCTCTTCCCTCTTAGTATCTTTGGGGAGAATGTTGTGGGTATTTTCCCTCAATATTAAAATTAATTATCACCATTACTAAGCATTATAAATAACCATGACACAACAAGCTCTTGATTATAAAAGTAGGGTACAAATATATAGCACATTCACATCCTCACACACAAACATAGACAAACAAAAAATGAGGTAAAAATTATATTAAATTCCAATCCAAAGCCAATTAGACATAAACACTTTTTATTTTAGGAATTTCTTTTGACACGGCAATTATTACTGAATTCTGTTTCATGTTGTATCTCTTCAATTTCCTGTATCACTCTAATGTTCCATCAATATTTTGCTACATGTAAAATATCTGCATAACTGGTGTGCTGTGCTGGAATCCATGCTCACCCAAGTTTTCTTTCTTCCATGAATCCAATGGCCCTGTGATCTTCCCTTGGCTAGTAACTCAAATACCTACCTGTGTGAACAATGTATCCACAATGTAATTTGAGGTAAACCTCTTTTTCTGTCCATATTCTATAAGCTATATTTGACTGTGTACTCTTTTGAGATTATAGGCAAAAAAGCTGAGGGTCAAATACTATGTCCCCCAAGATAGAGAAGTTCTATACCTTCTGGCTTCTGCCTCTCACAACCTCAAACCACAGAGACAACCCAACAAATCCACAGGAGGAATCTCAGAGGTGCTAAGCAGGTGGTGGGCTCATGGGGACCAAAAGACTTGAATACAGAGTAGTGAATCCCGTGGACGTACTCATGACTTTTGTGTATCTAGCCAATGCCTGTCAGAAGCCTCCAAATGAGCTCTCAAATGACAAGCACAACAGAGAACCTGAGAAGAGTGGCAGGACTGAAGAAGACCTTTGCAGCTACACTTACTCAATTCAGCCAACTACTGGCAAAAGTATTCTCATGCAAGAAAGCTGATCCTAAACACCTTACCTGAAAAAACCACATACAATGGCCACCTCACTTGGGTCAGAGATCTGTTGATTCTCCACCCTACCAATGTGAGTTATCAAAATATAACTCTTAAAGGAATAGAGTCAGGGGGCTCTGGCCACTGTGATTCTTTACTACCAAGGAGGAAGTCACCACATCCACCTGGTGGCAATCAGACTGAACATGGCATTTTGAGGTACAAAGAGCTCACTGTCCCCAATGTCAGCCATGCCCAGCAAGACACTGATCATCCCCTACATGGCTGTGACTAAACTGAAGGTCACATCTGTATGTCAGTTTGCAGAACCCAATAGCCACATCAGTTCAGGGTCTTCTCACAGAGAATATCCTGATCTCAGACTCCTCTCTTATCGTGAACTGAGGGAGGAAGTTTATTCCTAGATACTGGCTGCATCTTATTCCATCAAGAGCAACAGTGGAAATATTACCAAGTTTTTTTTTTTCATTGTTCCCTAGTTTATTTCATCTTTGCCTCATTACCTAGCATTCAATGTGTGCAGACTCATCTCTTTCCTTCCTGAGGCACCTAGAATCCTATTATGGTGTAATTCATCAATGGAATTCAGAACGAAAGTCACTTATAGGAAAGAAGAAAGAGAAAGAAAAAACATCATATAAAGTCATAATAAACCACAAATATTCAAAGCAATCTTGAACAGAAAGACCAGAGCTAAAAGCATCATATTATTTGACTCCAATAAGTTATTATACACACACACACACACAAAGATGCCAAGAATAAAGTATGCAGGCTTGTGAGATGACTCAGCAGGTAATTGCCACCAAGCTTGGAGTTTAATTCCCAGGACCCACATGGTAGAAGGAGAGAACTGACTCCTCTAAGTTGTCTTCTGACCACATCTGCATCATAGCACATGTACCCACATTAAAAAAATCACCACAACAAACAATGTAATAAACAGTTGAAAACAGAAGAAAAACCATACTCTGGGAGAGGGGGCTATCTGTTTACTAAACAGAACTACAGAAATTAGGGATTCACATGGAGAGGAAAAAGAAAACTTTCTTTCTTTCTCTCTCTCTTTCTTTTTTCTTTCTTTCTTTCTTTCTTTATTTTTTCTTTCTTTCTTTCTTTCTTTCTTTTTTAGAAAACTATTTCTAACCATATTCAAAGATCAATTTGGAAACTGCTAAGACCTAAAACCATCCAAGGATAGAGAATAGAGATGGAAAGGGGTGCCGTGCAACACTGCTCAGGACAGGATTTGTTATAAGATCCAAAATACACAGGAAACAAGAATAGACTAACAGGACAGCATCAAATGAAAACACTTCCACAGAGGGGGAAAAATGGCCAACTGAGAGAAGACACAACCTGCAGAATGAGAGAAAAAAATGTTTCAAACCATACATTTGATGAATGGTGCATGCCAAGAGTGTACAAATCATTCAACAGCAAAAAGGAACCAATTACAATGGTTTAAAATTCAATATTTCTTTTAAAAAATATGTACTACAAATAACATATGAAATAAGAAATCTGTGACACCAGAAGTCATCAGAGAAATACAAATGAAAACCATGGGGAGGTAAGGCCTGACTTCAGTTAGCAGGACTATGAGGTTATGTCAAAATGACAAATGATAAGCTTAAGTAAGAATATAGGACAAGGAGGCCAACACATTGTTGGTGAAGTGTAAGGTAGGGCAGCAGTTCTGGAAAATAACATGGATGATCCTTAGAAACTTAGCAGTAGAGCTGTCCTGTGACCCATTAGTCCTTCTGCTGTCCATCAAAGGAACATCTGTGCTTTCATGTACACTTTGGCACTACTCCCAATAGACATGACATGGAATTAACCTAGGTGTCTGTCAACTGACAAATAGATAAAAAAGATGTGGTATTTTTATACCAAGTGCTATTATTCAAGCAAAGAAAAATGAAATATAGCCATCTTCCTTCTGAGCCCAGCGGAGGCTGCTGGGGGCTACGGAGTGCTCTCCATGCCACAGGACCTCAGGATCACCTCAGGATCATGGCCAAGAGGCAGAGCTGAGACCCAGACCCCTGGGCACATTCCTTACCAGAGGAGAGTTGGCCTTCAGGAAAGGTTCTGACCCCAGAACTCAGAAGGTGGATCAGAGCTTCAGACTACTGGATACTTGCCCTGCAAGAGAAGAGCTTGCCTGCAGAGAGTGCTCTGAACACTGGAACTCAGGTGAGAGTTGGACTCCCCAGAGTGCTGACACAAGCTAACAGAAACACGGGAGGATCAAGCTCTAACCAGAGACAGCTTGAGCATTAACATTAAAGATTTCCAGATGGCGAAAGGCAAACTTAAGAATCTTACTAACAGAAACCAAGAATCATCAGAACCCAGTATGCCCACCACGACGAGTCCTGGATGACCCAACACACCCGAAAAGCAAGACGCAGATTTAAAATCATATAATGATGGTAGAAGATTTTAAGAAGGACATTAATAACTCTCTTAAAGATGCCCTTAAAGAGGAAACACAAAAATCCCTCAAGGAATCACACGAGAACACTGCTAAACAGGTAGAAGTCCTTAAAGAATTAGAGGCAAAAACTGCTAAATAGGCAGAAGAAAGACAAAAATCCCTTAAAGAATTAAAGGAAAACACAACCAAACAGGTGATGGAATTGAACAAAACCATCCAAGATCTAAAAATGGAAGTAGAAACAATGAAGAAAACCCAAAGGGAGACAATTCTGAAAATAGAAACCCTAGGAAAGAAATCAGGAACCATAGATGTAATCATCAGCAACAGAATAAAAGAGATGGAAGAGAGAATCTCAGGTGCAGAAGATTCCATAGGGAACATAGACACAACAATGAAAGAAAATGCAAAATCAAAAGAGATCCTAACTCAAAACATCCAGGAAATCCAGGACACAACGAGAAGACCAAACCTACAGATAATAGGAGTAGATGAGAAAGAAGATTTTCAACTTAATGGGCCAGCAAATATCTTCAACAAAATTATATAAGAAAACTTCCCATACCTAAAGAAAGAGGTGCCCATGAACATAGAAGAAGCCTACAGAACTCCAAATAGGCTGGACCAGAAAAGAAATTCCTCCAGACACATAATAATAAGAACAACAAATGCACTAAATAAAGACAGAATATTAAAGGCAGTAAGGGAAAAAGGTCAAGTAACATATAAAGGCAAGCCTATTAGAATCACTCCAGATTTCTTACCAGAGACTATGAAAGCCAGAAGATGCTGGGCAGAACTTATACAGCCACTAAGAGAGCACAAATGCCAGCCCAGGCAACTATACCCAGCAAAACTCTCAATTACAATAGATGGAGAAACCAAAGTATTCCATGACAAAACCAAATTCACACAAAGCTTTCCATGAATCAAGCCCTTCGAAGGATAATAAAGGGAAAACACCAAAACAACGATGGAAACTACACCCTAGAAAAGGCAAGAAAGTAATCCTTTAACAAAATTAAAAGAAGACAGCCACAAGAACAGATTCCCAACTTTAACAACAAAAATGACAGGAAGCAACAATTACTTTTCTTTGATTTCTCTCAACATCAATGGACTCAATTCCCCAATAAAAAGACATAGACTAACAGACTGGCTACACAAACAGGACCCAACATTTTGCTGCTTACAGGAAACCCACCTCAGGGATAAAGACAGACACTACCTCAGAGTAAAAGGCTGGAAAACAATTTTCCAAGCAAATGGCCTGAAGAAACAAGCTGGAGTAGCCATTCTAATATCGAATAAATTGACTTCCAACCCAAAGTTATCAAAAAAGGCAAGGAGGGGCACTTCATATTCATCAAAGGTAAAATCTACCAAGGTGAACTATCAATTCTAAATATCTATGCCCCAAGCGCAGGAGCAGCCACATTCATTAAAGAAACTTTAGTAAAGGTCAAAGCACACATTGCACCTCACAAAATAATCATGGGAGACTTCAACACCCCACTCTCTCCAATGGACAGATCATGGAAACAGAAACTAAACAGAGACACATGGACACTAACAGAAGTTAAAATTAAACAAATGGATTTAATAGATATCTACAGAACATTTTATCCTAAAACAAAGGATATACCTTCTTCTCAGCACCTCATGGTACCTCCTCCAAAATTGACCCTATAATTGGTCACAAAACATGCCTCAACAGATACAAAAATATTGAAATTATCCCATGAATTCTATCATATCACCATGGACTAAGGCTTATCTTCAATAACAGCATAAATAATAGAAAGCAAACATTCACGTGGAAACTGAACAACACTCAATGATTCGTTGGTCAAGGATGAAATAAAGAAAGAAATTAAAGACTTTTTAGAGTTTAATGAAAATGAAGCCACAACATACCCAAACTCAAGGGACACAATGAAGACAGTCCTAAGAGGAAAACTCATAGCCCTGAGTGCCTCCAAAAAGAAACTAGAGAGAGCATACACTAGCAGTCTGACAGCACACCTAGAAGCTCTAAAACTAAAGGAAGCAAATTCACCCAAGAGGAGTAGACTGCAGGAAATAAACAAACTTAGGGATGAAATCAACCAAGTGGAAACAAAAAGCACTATTCAAAGAATCAATCAAACCAGGAGCTGGTTCTTTGAGAAAATCAACAAGATAGATAAACCCTTAGCCAGACTTACTAGAGGGCACAGGGACAGTATCCTAATTAACAAAATCAGAAATGAAAATGGAAACATAACAACAGATCCTGAGGAAATCTAAAACATCATCAGATCCTAATACAAAAGGCTATACTCAACAAAACTGGAAAACCTGGATGAAATGGACAACTTCTTAGACAGATACCAGGTACCAAATTTAAATCAGGATCAGGTTAACGATCTAAACAGGCCCACTTCACCTAAAGAAATCGAAGCGGTCACTAATAGTCTCCCAACCAAAAAAGCCCAGGACCAAATGGGTTTAGTACAGTTTTATAAGACCTTCAAAGAAGACCTAATTCCAACTCTCCTCAAACTATTCCACAAAATAGAAACAGAAGGTACTCTCCCCAATTCATTCTATGAAGCCAAAATTACTCTGATACCTAAACCACACAAAGATCCAACAAAGAAAGAGAACTTCAGACCAATTTTCCTTATGAATATTGATGCAAAAAAATACTCAATAAAATCCTCACAAACAGAATCCAAGAACACATCAAAACAATCATCCATCATGATCAAGTAGGCTTCATCCCAGGGCTCCAGGGATGGTTTAATATATGGAAATCCGTCAATGTAATCCACTATATAAACAAACTCAAAGACTAAAATCACATGATTATCTCATTAGATGCTGTGAAACATTTGACAAAATCCAACACCCCTTCATGATAAAAGTCATGGAAAGATCAGGAATTCAAGGCCCACATCTAAACATAATAAAAGCATTCTACAGCAAACCAGTAAGCAACATAAAACTGAATGGAGAGAAACTCGAAGGAATCCCAGTAAAATCAGGGACAAGACAAGGCTGCTCACTTTCTCCCTACCTATTCAATATAGTACTTGAAGTCCTAGCCAGAGCAATTTGACAACAAAAGGAGATCAAGGGGATCCAAATTGGAAAGGAAGAAGTCAAAATATCACTATTTGCAGATGATATGATAGTTTATATAAGTGACGCTAAAAATTCCACCAGAGAACCCTTAAACCTGATAAACAGCTTCAGCGAATTAGCTGGATATAAAATTAACTCTAACAAATCAGTGGCCTTTCTATACACAAAGGATAAACAGGATAAGAAAGAAATTAGGGAAACAACACCCTTCACAATAGTCACAAACAATATAAAATACCTTGGTGTGAGTTTAACTAAGGAAGTGAAAGATCTGTATGACAAGAACTTCAAGTCTCTGAAGAAAGAAATTGAAGATCTCAGAAGGTGGAAAGATCTCCCATGCTCATGGATTGGCAGGATTAATATAGTCAAAATGGCTATCCTGCCGAAAGCAATCTACAGATTCAATGCAATCCCCATCAAAATCCCTACTCAATTCTTCAATGAGATAGAAAGGGCAATTTGCAAATTCATCTGGAATAATAAAAAACCTAGGACAGCAAAAACTATTCTCAACAATAAAAGAACCTCTGGTGGAATCACCATCCCTGACCTCAAGCTGTACTACAGAGCAATTGTAATAAAAACTGAATGGTACTGGTACAGACACAGACAGGTAGATCAGTGGAATAGAATTGAAGATCCAGAAATTAATCCACACACCTATGGTCACTTGATCTTTACAAGGGAGCTAAAACCATCCAGTGGAAAAAAGACAGCATATTCAACAAATGCTGCTGGCACAACTGGCGATTATCATGTAGAAGAATGCGAATTGGTCCATTCTTATCTCTTTGTACAAAGTTCAAGTCTATTTGGATCAAAGACCTCCACATAAAGCCAGAGACACTGAAATTTATAGATGAGAAAGTGGGGAAAAGCCTCAGAGATATGGGCACTGCAAAAAAAAAATTCCTAAACAGAACAGCAATGGCTTGTGCTGTGAGATGAAGAATTGACAAATGGGACCTCATGAAACTGCAAAGTTTCTGTAAGGCAAAAAACACTATCAATAAGACAAAAAGGCCACCAACAGATTGGGAAAGGATTTTTACCAATCCTAAATCTGATAGGGGACTAATATCCAATGTATACAAAGAGCTCAAGAAGTTGGACTCCAAAAAATCAAATAACCCCATTAAAAAACGGGGTATGGAGCTAAACAAAGAATTCTCAAATGAGGAATAGCGAAGGGCTGAGAAGCACCTGAAAAAATGATACAGGGGAACGCCTGGGCCAAGAAGTAAGAGTGGGAGGGTAGGGGAGCAGGGGGCAGGGGAAGGGTATAGCATTTGAAATGTAAAGTAAGAAAACATCTAATAAAATTTTAAAAAAAGAAAAAGTTAGACAAAATTTTAAAAAAAAGAAATGGAACAAAAAAAGAAAAATGAAATATTTTCATTAGTTAGCAACATGAATGAATTGTTGAGTATTATGTTAAATGAAATAAGAATAGATACAGAAATATACTACAAATTATCAAGTCACAAAGCTACAAAACAAAAAGTAGATAATGGTGATCCACAGTTCTCACTGACACTTTGCTCAGCATATGATCTCCAGGTATTCATGATAATATTTAAGCATTGGCTGAAGTGAATCTCTAGGTTGATTTTAGAAGCTACTACCTTAGGGTAAGAGAGATGAGCCATTAACTCACTCTGATCAGTGGAAGGTACTGAGAGGAGCTCAGTCACACCTGAGAGTTGGGAGTTGGGCAGAAATGCACAATGTTAGGTTAAGGTGCTAGACCATGAGGGAGCAACCCAGGCTGAGGGTTCCCAAGGGCCCTCAGCCACTCACCATAAAAGACCAGAGATTCTGGCCCACAAGAGAAGGCTTGGGAAATGATAAGGTGACATCTCAGGCTGGCAGCAGCAGAGGCACTGCTAGTTAGATGCATGGGCTTTATCCTGAACACATATGAGAGGCAGCAAAATTTCTAATATGGGTAAGAAGGACAATTTCAACATTTTAGAAACACCTTTTTCCTAGAAAATGTCAGCATCTTGATTGCATTCTGATTGTTGAATCAATACAAATGGAATTCTGAAAAGAGAGCAAGAGAGAGAGAGAGAGAGAGAGAGAGAGAGAGAGAGAGAGGAGAAATGATTTGATTTCTGAAAAGAGGAGGCAGGAGGCAAAAGCATGTAGTAGACACACACGTATGTGGTAGAAGAACTGTGCTGGGTGGCCTGAGAAGGGCACACAGGCTTGGATACTTTCCTTGCTTTTTTCATTACATGACCTAAGTGTAAGATAAACTCTTAGGTATTGCTGGAAGAAACTACAAAAACTGACAGAGTCGCAGTCTATGAATATTTAATAGAGATAAATCTTCATGCAAATAGAGCTGTGACTTGATGTGCACATCTGAGAAACAGCAACGAGTCCTAATGAGGCCGTTGCTGAACCTTTGGCTGGAAAAGAACTCCAATGGACAGAGTGCAGGACCAGACCAGACCAGGGGTAGCCTGGAGGTCATCCCCTGACATTGCAGTATATGTTTTCTAATCTCAGTACTTGGGAGATAGAGGCAGAAAGATTAGGAGTTTGAGGTTATCCTCTTGCATAGTAGGTTGGTTGGAAGGACAACCTGGACTGCATAAGACCTTGTTTCAAAATTAAATTAAATATATATATGTGGGGGGCGCCAAAAAATTAAAGGAAATAGTAAGGGCCTAACATGAAGACATCTACAATTTCAGTACTTGTGAGATTGAGGCAGGAAGATGATGAGCCCCATCTACCTTTTATAGTAAGGCACTATCTCAAAAGAAAGAGTAGTAATTAAAGCGAATACCATGTCCAGGAAGATGCTTTCTGTGGTTAACCTCAGATATGCCCAGACAGCCCCCATGGTAGCCTGCCCATGGGAGAAATATCTATATAAACACCTTTGATACCTAGGGCCTGCTGAGTAGAAATAAAAAGACAGATAACATGTACCTGTGGAGTTACAGGGATAAAATGGGAAGAGATTTGCTGAAAAGGACAGATTACAAGTTTAGTGTCAACTAAAATATAGTTTCCCTTAGGATTCTGACAAATGCCTCTGGTGACAAATGTGATTAAGCTGCCAACTTGAACATAAAAGGAGAGAAGGATGGGAATTCACTCTCACTTCACAGTCCTGTCATCTTTGTGAAGCCCCAAATCCCCATACCAGACTCCAAGTAGCACCTGAAAAGCTGTACTTCCTTGCACCCGAACATGTCCTGGTACTTATTACATTAGGGCAGACAAATCCCTATTGAACTAACACACAGGAAGAAATAGTCCATCGTGGATATTGGCTTTGGAAACCACAGCTGCTTTGCCTTGGCTAGCACCCACCTTTTCCAGCACTGACTCTATGGAAATTCACAAGAAAATTCAAACTGTATTACAGTGAGATTCATAGTTCAAATAAGGGACTCAGACATGCTGTGAGCTCACTAGGATGAGGGAAGAGACCACCATAGGTCCTGACATGCTAGCCTCCTTACAAGTGGACAGGTTGGGACTCAAACAGTTCGTTCATCTCTAAGACAAGATTGTCCATAACTGCCTGCCAACACAGCTGTCAGAGGACACAGTGCTGTCTGCATATTTCATAGCTGTGTGTTTGGCTTCTGTTGACTGGAGGCTCTGGTGCTCTTTGTTATGTAGCTGCTGGGGCCAACGCTGAGGACAAGACTCATCTTCTGCCATCACCCTCCTCTCCTGGCTACGCTTTGCTTTCATTATAATATTAAACTCATAGATCCAGCTCTGTCCAATTCCCACATGAACGGGCAAGAGGAAAAGGATGTGATAGAATATTTTTGCTCAGAGCTTTGCTAGTGGGAGTTCTTAATCAATATTTTAATAACAACCCACAATGCACCCTCCCGTGGTGTTATCTTCTGTGTTCCCAATTTATTGCACAAAACTTCCTTTCCAGCCGCGAGTGCATAAACAAGTCAAAAATTGAAACTCTGACACAAAGCAAACAAATAAAATATCTTTAAAGAAATTTCCAATAACAGAGAATAAATGTGTTTTTTCAAGTTGAACACAGCTTCTCCACAAACAAATGAAGTGCCCACTGCTTTAAGTAGATGCTTCTGAGATGGGCATCATCAGGATGTCTGGTTACCTGACAAGGTTGTACAGACAGGATCGATGGGTGACTATGGTCCAGGCAGCAAGGCTCTGGTTCCCTTTACTCTAATCACCTTCAAGTACTTGCCAATTAATTAGGTGCAGACTGTGCATATCACAATACCCCTTACCACATTCACTCCTCCAAAGCAGTGCTGAATCTGCTCCCCAAACCTCAATACTGCTTCCTATACAAGCACATCAGAGACTCTGCCACATTTCCTTTTCTTCTCTCCTGAGCATCCCCAGTGCCTCCCATGTGGGCTCTAATGGGCAGCATGCCCCCTCCTTAAAATTTGTGAGTATAACAACTCACCATTCAATCGTCTTTCCTATTTCCTGGAAGCAGACTTGTCTAATTCTCCTCCAAGCCACACTCACTTGAAATACTTTATTTTCACCAAGTATCTCACTGCTGCTTCCTCTAGCACTTTAGCTGTGATATGTCCTCTACATGCAGTCTGCAGTTTTCTGCCCCTGGCATTTGACAGCTCATAGTCCCCTGTGTGACTTTAACAGGCCATATCCACTGCTTTCTCCCTTTTTCTGGAACCTTTTGTTATCAGAATCTCATGCATAGAACATATAGATTAACATGACACAGCGACCAGACTCTCAGGCAGTTAACAGGCAGTATAGAACAGACCACTTACAGTCCCAGGTGCACTGCTCTCTCCAGTTCACAAGAACATACTTTGGACTGAGCTACCAGTTCTCCAAAACTGAAACACGATATTCCCAGAGTAGTTGGGACAAAGCCAAACAAAGTTGCATGCTATCCCTTACTTTTTCTTGATTGGGTATTTGGTTTCTGTCAATCTTTGACTTCGACACCTCCCAGGAAGGTGTTTTAGTCCATTTCCTGTTTTTCCTGTGATATGTCCTTGGGGGAGCCATGTCCTGAAGTTTTTCTACTCTGACATCTTGCTGATGACTGAGACTACTTTCTTTGCTCTAAAACAGTTTATGTCTGCAAGTGCTGCATTGCAGCAGCCGGGGATCCATCCCATAATCAGCCACCAAACATAGACACGATTGCATATGCCAGCAAGATAGTGCTGAAATAGTGCCTTGATATAGCTGTGGGGGGCTATACCAATGCCTGGCAAACATGGAAGTGGACGCACACAATCAGCTATTAGATAGAACTCGGGACTCACAAGGAAGGAGCTAGAGAAAGTACCCAAGGAGCTGAAGGAGTCTTCAATCCTATATGTGGAAGAATAACAGGAACTAACTAGTACCCCCAGAGCTCATGTCTCTAGCTGCATATATAGAAGAAGATGGCCTAGTTGGCCATTATTGGGAAGAGAGGCACCTTGGTCATGCAGACTTTATATGCCCCAGTACAGGGGAACGCCAGGGCCAAGATGTAGGAGTGAGTGGGTAGGGGAGCAGGGCGGGGGATGGGGGAAGGTATAGGGGACTTTTGGGATAACATCTGAAATGTAAATGAATAAAATATCTAATAAAAATGGGAAAAAAAGAAGTTCCCAGAGCCTAAACCATTTGTTACTATTTGTTGCCAATGACCCTTAGGAAGGGGTAGTCACTCTGCTCCTCCAATCACTCCCAAAGGAGAAAGAGAGGCTCCATGTGATGTTAGTCTGTGCGATGTGTGCATGAGGTTCTGATAACAAAAGATGCTCAAATGTCTGACCAGAAGAAGCAAGAAAGCAGTGGCTGTGGCCTGTTAGAGTCACAAGGGGAAACTGTAGGCTGGCAGACACCAGGGGCAGAAAACTGCAGACCGCAGAGAGCATAGCAAAGCTAAGACTCTAGAAGAAGTAACAGTGAGACTCGGTAAAAATGAAATTTCCATTTTTAATATAGAAACATAGAACATAGAGTGGAGAATTTCTAGCATAAATGGGAAAGCAGTGGATAAGAAGTGGGAGGAAGAACAGTTAGCGTCCCTTCAGGACACCCGCTATGGACGGCATGTAGCAGTCTGATGCCGTGGCTCAATAAGAAAGCTGAGGCTGCTCCTCTGGCTGCCTTTACTTGTCACTTGTAAAGTAAGGTTAGGACTAAGGTTGCAGGGCTGCTCTGATCTCTTCTCTCCAGTGTTCTGAACCCTACTGCATTTCCCCCCTGCTCATGCTGCATCAGTCCTGCAGAACACATGGGCCTTCTCTGCAGTCCCTTTTGCTCCTAACATTTCTCAAAGGGCCATCAATTCTGACTTCAGTCATTCAGCCTCAGAAGCCCAAATTTCTATTTTTGCTCTTAAATACTTTCCTGTCTCTGTCCCCAGTGCCCAAAGTTTGTCCCATGTCTTTGAACTTTAGCATGCTCTAGCTTCATCCTGAACCTGCCTAAATGCCTTTACATTGTGAGAAGTACATTTCTCTCATTCTTTCTCTCCTTTCCATTTATGACACTACTCTTATCCTCGACACTGGGAAAAACCATCAATTGGCTGACTAAAAAATTCTTTTCTCCTGGCAGTATCAGTCAAGGTCAAGTAGAATTTGGCTACAAAGAAAAAATCCTTTCATAGAGAAGACCAAACTCTCCTGACTCAACTTCATGATGAGGTCAAACTGAACTCCTTGAAATCCGAAGCACACCAGAATTTGGCCTGCTGTCCCAACTTCTAGAATGCCCAGTTGACCTCAAAGTATTGCTTATCACTCAAGGGCCACTATGATACTCCTTGATGGAGACTGTCCGAAGAAAGGCCCTTTCAATGGAACATGAGAGAAAAATGAAGATGGCTTTTAGTGAGAACAAGAGGCCACCATGCCCCAGACCCAAACTAGCTCAGTACTTGCCTCATAGATGATTATAAGGAACATCAGTTTTCTAACCAATAAAATGGGCAAATAGTGCCTATCTTCTATTTTCATTTTTGTTTTGAAATTATACTTTAGTTACAGTATTTTCCCTTCCCTTTCTTCTCTCTAAATCCTCCCTTATACCTTGACCCTTGCCTTCAAACTCATGTACACTCTTCTCATTATTAGTATATGTATATATTCTTATGTATACACTCAATTTTTTCCTAAACATAATCTGTTCTCTTTATATAAGACTGTTTGTCTATATGTTTGCAGATCTGACCATTTGGCAATGGGCAGCCAGTTAGTGTACCCTTCCCTGGAGAAGGCTACATCTCCAGGTCACAGCTTTCCTCAGTTGCCTATTGTTTGTGAAGCCTCATGGGCTTTTCCCAATATTTGGCTATATTTCAGCATATCCATTGGTGTCTTCCTTGCTCAGATAACTTTTGGGCAGTCATGTTGGTAACACTTTACCAAATTTCTCATCAAGGAAAGTTCTCTCTGAAACAGATGGAGACCACTACAGAAACACACAATCAATCAAAACTGTAGAGTTGTAGAGCTTAGTCTCAATTGGATACATCTATAAAACATTATCTTACAAATTCTGACATGAAAATTAAAAAGAAACCATAGATGTTAAATCCTAATAGAGTTCCTGACATAGTTTAGACCCTTAATTAAAGCCATTTTTCTGTTCCTACTCTGAAGGATTGTATAACTCTTTTGTACTTCTCTTAGCCATACACATTTTAATATTTGATATTACCCATTATTATTAGATATCATCAGAGTGACAAAACTAATTCACCTTACTTTAAAAGGTTTCAGCAGGCTGGAGATGTGGGCAGAGGTAGAATACTTGCCATTTGTGTGCACAAGGAAATCACAAAAATCCAGTGAAAGTAAAAAGATAGAGGTTCAGAGAGAAGGCTCAGTGATTCAGGGTATTTGTTTCTCTTACAGAGGACTTGGGTTTGAGTTCCAGTACTGACACGGTGGATCACAACCATTGTCAACTCCAGTACCATCCAGGGGATCCAACGCCTTCTTTTGTCTTCCTGGGGGACAAGGCATGCACTTGGCACGTAGATATACATGTAAGTGAAGCACCCATGCATATAAAAGAAAAGAAACCCAGCAGGAAAGAAGGAGGCAGATATTAAAAGCAAGCAAAGGGAACACCTTAGAGTAGCTGCTCAGCACCGTCTTCCATGAGGACTGACGCTTCAGCAAGCACAAGCTAAGCAAACAGCTGTGACAGCTGTGGCCTGTTGCTGCTAAGGCTTCTGGATTGTTGTTGTTATTGTTGTTGTTTTCATAATGGTACTTAATCAACTTGATAAATTATGGCTTATCTGCTCAACTAAAGATGGTACAGACTTCTAAACCAAGAAAACAACTCTGGATTCGAGAAATGGACCTGAGCCGTTCTCCAAAATAAGAAGCATAGGTAATCAGTCAGTGGTTGACACAAGTGATTGATGAGACGAGAGGCCAACATAAATCAAATTACAATCTTCACTTCCCCGATGATCACACATTAGGGAAATCTTTATTCTCTACTACAGTGTTCCATACAGTTGTGTCCTTAAATTTTTAATTTACTTTTGCTTCTAGATGGTATTAAACTGTAGAACAAGTTTTGAAATAAACTCTCAGAACACCTTTTGTCTCACAGACAAGGTCACAGATCCAAGAAGGTTGAACATTTTATGTAAGAGGCAGAGGGAGTCCAGAACTTGGTGCATTTTTATGCATGCAGTGCTGGTAGGAAACTGCTCACCATTCTTCCTATCACTCATTATTAATTCATAATTAATTAAAACTAAAAATTTTAATGTTAAAAAATAAAAGTAAAACTTCTATTTTTAAAAATACTGATATATTGAAAGTAGTCCGCCTATACTTATAAATAAATAACATTACCATATTGTCTCCAGTCTACAGCGTTGGCAGGTAAGTGATGCCACAAGATCAGGTTGTTGAGATAATTCAGGTAGGAGGGGAGAGAATGGAAACCCTTCTGGTTGTACCACACCTAAAACCAAAAAAGACGATGGAGTTGATGAAAATGGTTCTTAAGTCTGTTCTTGGACTAGAATATACGTGACATGAGCTTCCATAGCACCTGGAGGCAGGATTCAGAGAAATGTTCCCTCATGGCTGACACTGACAGCCAATTCCAGTCTGCTCGTTTTATATTTATCTCAAGCATATAATTTACAGATAAAAATAGATTAATTTTCCCCAGAACAAACGCAAATGTAGCTTTATAATTACAGTCTCACAGGATTTGGGACTGAAGCCCATTATATATTTTTTTTCTCAGTTGGTAAGCTAATGAAATTTGACCTGCAAATTAAAGGCGTGGAAGATGATCAGAAAAAATGATTACTTTCAATTTAATAACTGCACGTGGAACATTATTTCTCAAAATAAATTGAATTGAACATTTGTTGAGCATGGAGAATAAACCTATGCCCCTCTTGAAATGAGCAAGGTGAAGGAGAAAAGACAGACAATATAGTAAGGACCAGATGCTAAATATCATAAAAATTGCTAAGCAAAGCACTGTTTCTCATTCTTCAAAATATCAAGATTTTAATAAAAACTGATACATGTATGCTAAGGATCTAAAGCTGGTATCTTCAAGAAATTCAAGAAGTCACCTAGGACATTTGGGTCATAGTTCAACTGTGGTGGAGCACACAGTTCTAGTAAGGCTGCTTTTCAATAGATAATCTACACTGACGAATAAAAACGATTTCATACAATGTTAGTGCTTAGAGAAGCCTCCTTGAGTTTGCACACAAGTATATTCTAAGTGAGAGCCTGGCCTCAAGCCACTTGTCCTCCATCTTTCTGTGACCATATTTAACAGCTAAGTAATAAAGTAGGATATATATGAAATAAAACAGAAACCTACTGTACAACTCAATGTTCCAAAATTCTTTTACTTCAGTAGACATCCACCTCATCTTTCACACAACTAACTCCTGTTTCCAACTGCTTATTTACTTCATAAACTTATCTCTTAAATTGCAAGGAAAAGGAGGCCATCCTAAAACCTACTAAACACCGAGGACATGATATTCATTCTGTGTGTGTTTGAACTCTGCCTAAGTACAGTAGCACAGCACAGGCAAACTCCAAGATATTGGATATTTTAGAGCTATGATCCTGCAATACAGATTGAGGCCTGAGATCTGGGATGGAGTAAGCACTAAGCTAAAGGAGTCTGGATTATATCTCAGAAGTATGTCTAACTTTTGCCTAGCAAACATTTCCTTCAGAGTTCTGTACTGTGACATGACATACATACATATGCGCACACACACACACACACACACACACACACACACACACACACTTGCTCATACAGGCAATAGTCATTTTATATTCCCAGGAAATTTAAGGTTCTGTTAAAGTCAGTCCACAATCTCATTCTTTACCATGACACAGTTTCATTAAGAGTTTAACAAATGATTTGCATTTCCCTGCTGATTAAGGATGTTAAACATTTCTTTAGGTGCTTCTCAGCCATGCAGTATTCCTCAGTTGAGAATTCTGAGTGCCCTTGCACTTGGAACATAGATGTTCAGAATCGAGAGTTCTTCCTGGTAGATTTTTCCTTTGATGAATATGAACTGTCCTTCCTTATGTTTTTTTGATGACTTTTGGTTGAAAGTCAATTTTATCTGATATTAGAATGGCTACTCCTGCTTGGTTTGGGGAGCCATTTGCTTAGAAAGTTGTTTTCTGGCTTGCTAGCCTGAGGTAGTGTTTGCCTTTGACACTGAGGTGTGTTTCCTGTATGCAGCAAAATGCTGGGCCCTCTTTATGTATCCATTCTGTTAGTCTGAGAGTCCACCTCACATCAGTCAGAATGGCTAAGATGAAAAACTCAGATGACAGCAGATGTTGCCGAGGATGTGGAGAAAGAGAAACACTCTTCCATTGCTATTGGGATTGCAAGTTGGTACAACCACTCTATAAATCAGTTTGGTGGCTCCTCAGAAAATTGGACATAGTACTATCTAAGAACCCAGCAATACCACTCCTGGGTATATACCCAGAAGATGCTCCAACATGTAATAAGGACACATGCTTTACTATGTTCATAGCAGCCTTATTTCTAATAGCCAGAAGCTATAAAGAACCCAGATGTCCCTCAATGGAAGAATGGGTACAAAAAATGTGGTACATTTGCAGAATGGAGTACTACTCAGTTATTACAGTGCATTTATGAAACTCTTAGGCAAATGGATGGAACTAGAAAATATCATCCTGAATGAGGTAACCAAATCACAAAAGAATACACATGATATGCACTCACTGATAAGTGGATATTAGCCCAGAAGCTCAGAATACCCAAGATACAATTCACAGACCAATGAAGCTCAAGAAGAAGGAAGACCAAATGTGGATACTTTGGTCCTTCTTAGAAGGGGCAACAAAATTCTCATGGGAGGAGTTACAGAGACAAAGTGTGGAACATAAACTGAAGGAAATGTCATCCAGAAACATCCAGCCCCACCTGGGGATCCGTCTCATATACAATCACCATTCCCAGACACTATTGTGGATGCCAACAGTGCTTGCTGACAAGAGCCTGATATAGCTGTCTCCTGAGGGGCTCTACCAGTGCCTGACAAATACAAAGGTGGATGCTCTCAGTTAACCATTGGACTGAGCACAGGGTCACCAATGGAGTAAGTAGAGAAAGGACCCAAGGAGCTGAAGGGGTTTGCAGCCCCATAGGAGGAACAACAATATGTACTAACTAGTATCCGCCCCCCAAGAGCTCCCAGGGACTAAACCACCAACCAAAGAGTACACATGGTGGGACTCATGGCTCCAGCTACATATGTAGCAGAGGATGGTCTAGTCAGTCATCAATGGGAGGAGAGGCCCTTTGTTTCTGTGAAAGCTCTATACCCCAGTGTGGGGGAATGCCAGGGCAGGAATTGGGAGTGGGTGGGTTGGTTAGGAGAGGGAGGGGATAAGGGGTTTTCGGAAGGGAAACCAGGAAAGGGAATAACATTCAAAATGTAAATAAAGAAAATATCTAATAAAAAATGTTGCAATACAAAAAAAAAAGAAAATATAAGAGATAAAAAGTAAAATAATTATGGCTGGCAAAAAAGAAAAAAAGAGTTTAACAAATGAGAAGAAATGAGAAGGAAAAAGAGAAGAGGGGATAATGTAGTCATTATCCTAGATCAGAAATTTTTAAATTTTATTTTGTTTTGCCTGTTTATTTTGTTTTGCCAGTTTACTTTGTTTTGACTATATATATTTTAGATTTACAACATCTTAGAAGACTGATAACAGCAAGTTAGTGGTAGAGGGAGGAGAAAAGCACTGGAGAGTAAGATGCCTCTGCTACCTGCTATGCCTCAACTGTCTGGGCTTTTAGATTGCCATTCTAGAACACACTAGGGGCCCTTGTTTCTCAACAGCCCAATTTTCTGGTCCTTTGTCATGAGACTGTGCTTGAACACTTGCTTTGAACCACAAAATGAGACAATAGAAGAGATTGGAAAAGAACAGAGATGTGTGCACATCCTTCCTGAGCTCTGGTGTTACCCAGGGGACTTGAGTGGGCTGACCTACCGGAAGATAACACACAAAGTAGAGATGAGCTCAGACTTCATGCATGCACACACTGCAGTGCATTCTTAGCATTCATGTGCCCTGAACATTCCTTCAGAATACAAGTCAAATGCTGTTTCCTTCCAGAAAATGAGACCTGTTACCAGGTTCTTTTGCTCCTCAGTGGCTGCTCTAAAGATTTGCTTTGCATTGCTGCTGATTAGCATTCACTTCTACACACACACACACACACACACACACACACACACACACACACACACATATATATATATATATATATATATATATATATATATATATATATATATTACAGAAGTCATAAAAACACTGATCCCTATATATGTTTGTCTATCTCCATAACCTCTGTTGTTTCCATTCCTCCGAGTATGTGGCTTTGGGCCCTGCAATGCATTTCCCAAGGCCAGCAAGTAATAAAGCAACTATTTTCATTTCAAGTTTCCCCACACATATGAAGGATATTTTCCTTCCTTAAATATTCTAAATTAAATTATCCATCTTCCTCCTATCAGAATCCAACAGCCAGTTAACTACACACGTCCTCATTCCTTCTCACAGTGAGCCCAGTGACGATGACAGCAGCAGCACTTTACAGACTCTGAGCTGAATAAATGTCTTTTGTTCAGGCCATTGATGTTCAGAAACTTTAGCATTGAGTATTCATGTGGGTCCAGATAACTGACATAGCAATTAACACTGGCAGAACGCGAGACTGTCATAGAAACTGAAAATGCAGGCACCACTTTAGGAGCAGCACCTTGGTCACAAGAGAAGCTTGTACGAATTAGGAAATAGGAGGGGAAAGGTGCAGAAGTGCTTGGAAAAGTGGCAAGATAGTCTCTGTGGACCACTGATAAATGTGCGTCCTTATTACAGAGTGGTGTACATTTGTCAAAAGTGTCACCTAGGCTATCTCTGAAGACTAAGTACAGGAACTGCCCAGCAGACCTGCGCTGGAAGTTTCTAAGCAAGATGTTGAGAGTTTCATATTTCAGAGCAAGTGTCTAGCTAAGTGGCTCTCCTCTCAAAGGGACAGAAGGACCTCGCACTTCAAGGTGTACATTGCTCCCTGGCAGTCTGACACTCCCAAGATCCCAGTAATTAAGTTTAAGAATTCACTAAGTGCTTGTCTCAACAAGAACCCCAGGCTCAGCAGCTTATGGTCCTTAATTACATCAACAAACAGCCTAGATGCTGTATAGTGAGCTGCACCAGGCAGTCAACACCTGACCGAATTGAATGCCCACTGAAGAGGGTGTGTGGCCCAGCTTTCTGTGGGCCAGCTGAGACCCTGCTCAGTGACCATTTTCACACGTCCTCCTCACACAGGGCTCTGCAGGAAGATAATAGATGGTTGTCCCAGAACAGAGTTGCAGACCCTTGCAGATGATGGACTGGAAATCACTCCCAGGAGCCAGAGTCAAGGCCCAGCTCAGAAGCATCTTCCCAGCCAGAGTACCAAATGGTATCAGGAAGTGCAGCCCATCGCTGTCCAGCCCTGCAGTCACAGACTAGATGCCTCAGTGCTGAGGGGGCTTCTGAGGACGTGCAGCTACTTCACATACTTAGATTTTTTTATTTTGCAATAAAGAGTTGAGTGAGTGAGCTTCCAGGAATAGAATTTAAAATGTTCTTAGGTTCCTATTTCAATTTTTTTTATTGAGTGATCTTCATTTGAGAGGGCCTTTATTAATTTTTTAAATCAAGTAATTTTTAAGATGATCTTAAAATTTTCACTAAGGATTTTGCAGCATTCAAATGAAGTGTTTCTTTTCCTCCAGAGAATTCTTTTCTAAAACAGCATTGTGCTCTAGAAATAGTTGTGCAATTGCTTTCCCTGTTGGCCCAAAAGTCAGGAAGTGAGATAGTTTAGTAAAGGAAGTAAGAATACATTTTGTTACCTCCAATTCTTTTTCTCAGGAATCACAGGTAATGATGATTACATATTCCTAAGAAAAGGAACTGAGAACAGAAAGAATAGAAAGTCAGTCTACATGCACTCACCTCTGTAAAAGTGTAGGCAGAAGGAAATGTTTTATACACACACACACACACACACACACACACACACACACAGAGGCATATGCATTTATGTATACACACAGGTATGGGCCATGTGTTTGGTCCCTTTTTTGAAATGCATATGCTGGAAAGTGAATTTGGACTAAATAAATATACACTCAAGATGTCAGTGAGGCTGCCATGGATAGGTCCCTGGGAGGCATTCCATATGCCCTGAATTAAGTACTAACTTATCTTCATATCCAAATTTTTACTTTTCCATCAAAAGGACAAAGAAAATCATCCTTTATATCTTAAACACAGCCAGAAAGCTGAAGGAAAGGCTGCTGCTGAAAGAAAACGAAATCACTTGACCGGACAGCAGCCCTGGGCTCTGATAACATAGCCCTTCGTTCTTCTCACAGTATCAGATTTCTTGGCCTTCTAGAAAGAAGTGCATTCCATGAAGGGTGGATAGACGCTCATTCAATCCCCTGTAAAACACAAGCCACTTCTACCTGACCTCTGGGCAAGAGGCTTATGCTCCAGGCATCCAAAATCAAAGGCACAGACATCTAATAGCAACAAGGAGTGTCTAGAGTTAGATAGAAAAGTCAAGTCATTGTTACAAACCTCAACAGAACCCTTCTACAAATTAGTCATATTTTAACTGTATCTATATAATAGCTTTCAATACAAGCCAGTAAATCCATTTAAATTATTTCCCTTTAAGTTCTAGATGCTGGGATTCTCATTTTGAGATATAAATCTATACAAACATTGATTTTTTAAAGAGAAAAGATACTTGAAGAGCCCTCAGCTGAAGGAAGGGTTTCTGCACAGTTCACACTATGATTTTCTTCAGGGATTAGACTGTAAAGTAGAGCTACTGAGACTTTCTCTGGGAATTTTCATGAAATGCCTGTGGGGCAACTTATCACCCTAATAACCCCCAGTCATAGTTGCTTCTGTGGATTAGCCTCTCCATTTCAAGAGAAGCCAAACACCCCTGCTTCCCAGTAAGGAGTGTGAGTCGTGGGCACACAAGGTTTACAAAGGTTCTGTGGTGAGGGTATTGAGCAGATGGGGAACCTCCACAGGAAAGAAATGACGTGGTCATCTTTCCACTCCCTCCTTCAGGGTGGATTTATCTTTCTTCCCTAATTTATTGTCTCCAATTTCCCTCTCACGTGCCTTGCTCCTTCCCTAATCACAGCAACTAGAAGCTTTGATCCTTCCATTTTTGCCCATTTTAAACTTAGGTTGACTATTTCCTTGTAGGGGGTGGGGCATATTATTTAGCACTTATGTATTCCTACTATGGAATTTTATCCAGTTCTCACTTCCTCCCCATGAAGAACCTCCTGCTTTCTCCCTGAAATCCTAATGGAACTATGTCTAACTCCTCGGCTACATGTCTTAGGACCTAGACACCCAGAGCCTCGGAAATTCATCCTGGTTTACTCCTCTTTGCCTTTGGCATGCACACAACCTTTTGAAAGATGAGGAGTTCAACTCCATGCATAGGAGAATTCTTAGGCAATCATAAACAGTGATTGTGGTGCCCCTCCTGGGGATGAAATCCTATCTTTAAAAAAAAGTACTGATCTGTTTGTTGTATTTCTATACCTTCTAAAATAATCGACTCTTTTCTTCTCTCAAGAGAATCTTCATAGCACAGTCATTCTCAATTTTCAGCAACTCTGGCATTTGATCTGCCTTCAGCAAGCCATGCTCAATTATGTATCTGGGTTTTTGTTTGCCTTAAATACTTTCTAAAACATAAAGAAAGGGAATTCTATTACCTTCGCCAAAGTCCTTGGTTTTGATGTGTTTGTCTTCACATCTTCAGCATCATTGGGTATTTGTACTCCAAAAGACCAACCTCCAAGCCTGTTAGGAGTAAGTGTGATGTTAGTCCTAATCAGATTATCAGGATTCCACTCAAAGGGTGATTCAGAGCCAAAACATAGCAGTCAGACTCATGTCTGACCTATAGCAGGACCTCACCGAGACACCTGCTGATGGTGGTGACCTGACCTCAGTCTAGCACCCAGAAAGAGGATGTCGTTTAGGAAGATGGAATGGGCATGGCTCACCACACTAGAAGATACACTTAGTAGATCTTAGTAGGAAACAAGCACTGTGGAAGAGCATGGCTGTGACTCTCAGTACTCTATTCTAATTCATATCCACTATTCAAGATGAGTTGCTCCAATTCAGTCTTATGGCTGCCTAGTTTGGCTCTCCTGCTCTGCTCTTTCCCTTTTCCACTCTCAGGGCTCACCTTGCTCTAGAAGGCATTGCAGAACTATAGTGGGTGAGGTACTTATCTTTTGAATTGTCCCAATACCTTCCATCAGTTTTATCAATTACCACACTGAGTTTTATAATCATTAACTTGCTGGTTTGCCTTTCATGCAGCTAATGAGTTTTTTTCCCCCCTGGGTGAGAATTATGTAGCTTTATCTTTGTGGGCTGTATGGTATCATATACTTATTAAGCTTCTGAATATAGCTGACAGAAGAATAAAGGTACAAATTAATATTGGCTTCTCAAAGTCTGGATGGAAACAGACTGAGGAAAAGCATCCTTACCACAAACGTGAAAGAATAGGGCTGCATTGCCATCTGGCTCAACTGAATTCATTCATCCATTCAACTGGCTTAGACTGTGTACCTCTGATATACCAGGTACTATTCCAAGTTCTATGAATACAACTTTTATCATCTCAAGGTTAAGAAGGAGAAGTAGAGATTGTAGGATATATTTAAGGGTGCTAGGAGGGAAGGAAGCAAAAAGATGCAGGGAAACCAAAGGTCAGAGAAGGTCAGTGTTGAGGGCAATGGTAACACTGGCCTGGCAGAGGAGGAGGAGAAGCAGATGGAAGGGGGTATGGTATCATAGCAACACGGACAGCGGATGGATGTCTGCATCTATGAAGCAATGCAGTGTGTTTGGGGTATTTGGGAAATTTTACAGAATAGTAAATACTGCTGTCATTGCAAGCAATGTGAAGTAAGCATACCTATCTACCACATCTGTAGTCACTTCTTTCACCAAAAATTTCACACAATTTTTTTTCCAAATGCCATGTAAGGAATTGTAAGACATGCTTTGTTCCCAGCACTGTTCCCTATTACTAGGTACTACACAGTAGAGGAAATTTTAACAAGAGATCATTATTTCATTATGCTCTTCTGCTCTGCTCCCTGAAGCAGCAAAACTGCCACGGGCTGCCCTGCCTCTGCCACTGATGAGATCTCATTTGATATTATTTCCCCAAATGCTATAAGCCTGAAAGCCAGCAGTGGAGAATCTGACTGAGGTCTACAGCATGGCTTTAGAATTCACATGAACACCAAGGTGTATATTAGACTTTTGGGCTTTACTTCACATTAACATTTGAAACAATGGTGGATATTTTTTTCAGAACTATGGTTGACTCTCAAAGTCCATGATCTC
The DNA here is from genome assembly GCA_902729485.2 of Mus minutoides. Lineage (NCBI taxonomy): Eukaryota > Metazoa > Chordata > Mammalia > Rodentia > Muridae > Mus > Mus minutoides. The sequence goes on from LR749857.1 coordinate 1,402,428, forward strand.
CACACATCTGTGGGTTTTTCAACCAATTGCTAATAGAAAAATATCCAGAAAATAACTGTTTGCATTCAACATGTATAATTATCATCATTATTATCATTATTCATGAAAAATGCAGAATAGCTGTTCACATAGCATTTGTAGTCTGTATGATACCATAAGTCATTTAAAAATGAATGGGGTTCTATACAAGTACCATACCACTATTTTGAATAAGGGATTCAAGCTCCTAAGGATTTGGGTACCCTCTGGCTCCTACAACCAGTCTCAGTACATGTGGAAGGATAACTGTAATTCAAATAAAATAGGTAGCATCCAGCAATAGTTTTGTACACACCTTGGTTTTGCAGAAGGCATCAGCAAGTACTCTTCCACATCATAGCCCGAGAGGTTGAGCAGTGTGTGTCCCAGGCAGTTGGTCAGAGAAGGAGCACCAGTGCTTTTATTTGGACACTTCTGTAATTGTTTTCAAAGAAATAAAACAGAAACTTTTTCAGAATCCACAATTGACTTACTGACATTACTTTAAACTAAATGTGACTTTTCCTAGTTTTCGATTTTTAATAAATTATCTCCAGCCTTTTATATGTTCTGATTTCTGAAGTCTCTTTAAGAGCCCCCTGCAGTCAAGGGTTTTGGCAGAATTCCACTGTGCCCTCTGCTGTCAATTATATCTGAGAACTTCAAATCCTTTTTTTGCATGTAAGTTTGGGTAGATCTGTAAGAACTAAAAAGGGAAGATGTTTTCACTCGCGTGATCTTTCATTTGAAGAAGCTGCAAGAGTCGGAGGCAACGAGTAGGAGAAAGATAATCAGAGGATTCAAAGGTCGGTGTTTCTTTCATAAGTGCTGGAGGTCGAACTCAAACAGCCTTCTGAAATGGCCATCGAATGAGTAAGGAGGAAGTGGTCAAGCCACATCACCACAGACAGACTTCACACTAAATTTGCTCTGTTTCTCCTTCTGTAAGAGCAAGTTTGGAGGAAGCAATGTGTGAAAATAGAAAAATTGGCTCTGAACGTTTTACTCCAGCACCGGGAGCTTGTTTTCTCTTCAAAACTGGAATCACATCACCCTGACCTAACGTGTGGATTTGCTGCTCCATTCCTGTGTAAATGCAAGAGCTATGGCAAATCAAGAGGGTCATAGAAAGTATGACTTTAAGAAAGGTATGGATAGATAACAAGAATTTTAATTGCTGGAAATTATGGCTTAACTAAATTCTCATGTGCGTAGAAGTTTTAAAACTCAGATCAAAGAAACAGTACAACAGTTGCTGTTAAATGCTATAGCAGGAGGAAGGGAACCCTAGAAAGCTGCTGGTCATAGCTCCAAACCTTCAGTTAAGCAGACCCAGTGCACATGTTCACTCTAGATCAAACTATGCATTGTATACTTGAAAACTGCTGAGTTCATTCTCTTCTAACATAGAAACTTGAGCAAAGTTCCATTACTGTGGAAGGACTCAGCAATGATGCTTAATATGTTCATTCCTGCTGGGTGTGGTAGAAAAAAATGCCTTTAATCCTAGCACTCAAGAGGCAGAGGCAGGCAGATCCAGGTGAGTTCTAGGATAGCCTGGTCTACAAAGTAAGTTCCAGGACAGCCAGGGCTGTTACGCAGAGAAACCCTGTCTCAAAAAAAACCAAATAATGGAAGATAGATAGATGGATAGATAGATAGATAGATAGATAGATAGATAGATAGATATTCATTCCTTCAGAAATAGGTTACCTTCCACAACATATGGAATGATTATTCTGACCATACAAACACATACATAAGATGATTAATTAGAATTTAAAATAGTTAACCAAATTAAAGTACCTTACTCACAAATTTGAATAAGAACCTTTAAAGTTTCCGTGCCTCTGGTATTTCTTTCTAATCCTCCTTCTAACTATGAATCAACATGTGTCTTTCTAAAATATAATTTGTATTTTGATGAGTCCCTTGCTAAGAAAATCAAAGCTTTATGACTCAAACCCAGTAGAAAATATATTTAGCCTCTCTTTCTAACTCTTGTGTGTTTCATTATCTACAAATACAGCCTTTGAGGTCAAATGTTCTACCCCTGAGCTATATCCCCCAAATATACCTTCTGTGCTAAGCCTAATGATGATTCCTTACATGTCAGGTTCTTGTTTCTGGAATCTGCCAATGCCACCATTTGTGGTAACGGGTATGACAACTATCATTCATTAAGTCATAGATTGCCACTGAAGAAGTCACACTGGATGGTCAGAGTGAGCCCTAGTGGTATCATCTGTGTCTGAGATGGAAGTAGGGGACATTAGGCAAGAGTGATAGGGGATAGGGTACCACAGTGTCATACACTGGGCTTGTGGAGCCACAATCCAACAAATGGCAACTGATGTTATCAGAAGTAAGCTAAAGAGTCTTCCCTACAGACTGCTGGCATGTAGTGTGATTTCAAAACATACCACTGATTTAAGATTCTACCCCAGAACTTGAGAGAACAGAGTTGCTTATATCGACTGTTCAGCATATAGCAATTTGCAGCATCAGACTGAGGAACTGCAATCATCCTTCTGGAGATTTTCGCAAGGCCACATCCATGCCTGATAATGGGGTGCTGCCCACACTGTGGCTATGATTCACCAGAACTCAGGGGGAAATCATCCTGTTCATTCTTCAGGTCGACAAAGATTCCCATCACCCTGGGGGATTACATAGTGCTGTCTCTCCCAGATAATGACTGGAGCTAACCCTGGGCTTCTGGACTTGTAAAGAGCCAAGGAACAATGGATATGCATATGAGGAAATGGATGTGAACTCAGGGCTTCCGAATGGCAGAATTTAGGGAGGTAATTATTTTTCCCTTCAGTCAAACACAGTTAACTGAGATCACCATGATCAACAGAAGTAGGGGAGCTAATGTTGGACATCTGTTCCCTGCACACTTTCCCTTGTCTCTCTAGAGGCAGCCCTAAGGCACAGTGATTCATGCTTCAATTCCTTCCTCCTCTGAGGTCCTTGGATTGCTACTCAGTTGACTTTTATTTCTCAAAGTATGTTCCAGAGAACACAGAGAAGAAGAAGAAGAAGAAGAAGAAGAAGAAGAAGAAGAAGAAGAAGAAGAAGAAGAAGAAGAAGAAGAAGAAGAAGAAGAAGAAGAAGAAGAAGAAGAAAGGAAAGGAGGGACAGAAAGAAGGGAGGGAGGGAGGGAGGGAGGGAGGGAGGGAGGAAGAATAAGGCAAGAGAGAGAAAAGCAGAAGTAGCAGAAAGCATGGCAGGAGAAAGGGAGGGGAAGGGAGGAAGAAGAGGGGAAGTAGAAAGTGATTTTTTGTCAAAGTACTTGCTGACAGCGTTGCATGCTGTCCACCCTGCTACCTATTCAAAGAGAAGTCATACGGAACAGTTCCTTAGAGAAGCAGTAGCAACACTGTGTGAGCCACTGTTTGTTCCTGAAGTGTGTTTGCCCACACATGGTGCTCATTTGGCATCTTTCTTTTCTTGTGTACATATTATTGAAATCTTATATTTTATGTGAACTGGGCTGAAGTGGGAGCCATAATACCATTCTGATAGTTATTCATTCTCCCTATCCCTTGACACCCTATCTAACCCAAATAGACTTTAGAGTTGTGGTGAAAAAAGCCATCACTGTAACTAACTAAATCTAATTTCCACAGCAAGCACTGAGAGCATACCATGTTAGAGGTTTCATGATAAAATGGAAGAACAGAGATAAAAAAAATTCAAAACAACCTCTGGCCAGTGCAGAGAGTCAAGGCATGCAGGCAAATTCTCTGACCACAATGTCCACTGACATTATGTCCTTTAACATGATGTACACTAACCTTGGGGCCATCAGTCATTATAATTACCCACCATGTAGCTGTATTGTCTTTCTCTCTTACTTCCTGAATTTTGTCTATGAGAAGAAAGCAAATGAAACTATTCAGAAGCCAACTCTCTAAAGTAACTAAGCTGCTAAAGTAAGTGAATCCCGTGGGCCACTAAGTAAATAAGCCCATGAATGTGCTCTCCTTATGGTCCTTCCCTTTATGGATGATGAGTGAAGACCTTCTTGTTTCCCTCCAGAGACCTAGCTAGCATTGCCAGAAGGACCTCCATGTCTACTGTATTTAATGCTGGAATCAAACTGAGGGCTTTGTGTGTGATAGGCAAACACTCTTTCAGTTAAACTATATCCTTAGCCTTTTGGAAGGTAAATTAAGATTGCCACATCTGATGGTTGGGTGCTGTCAACAGATCTAAGCCTTTCACTAATTACCTTCTGTGATTTCCTCTGAGGTGAACTGCAATCAATTTTCCAAATAAATTTCAGTTTGTTTCTCTTCAAAGACAGCATAGCTATGGCCTTTACCTTAAAGGCAAAATATCTACTTTCATATATCTTGTGTATATCAATCATATTAGAAGTCTGAAGTCATGGCTCATGTCTTAATGTCTAGTTTATAGAACTTGAATAAAGTTATGAAGAAAGTCTTGAGGTCACCCTGTCTTGAGATGTGAGAAGATCTCCCCTCTAAGGGGAAGTCTAGCTTCTCATGTCTACCTGAAGAGGATCCATCTGCTCAGTGCATCCCAGTGGGGATGATGATTCAGAGGTATGAGCCAGCAGTAGAGTTGGTAGAAAAGCTGTAGATGTGAGCAGGGAGGGAGCAGGCAGCAGGGTCTGTAGAAGAGCTGTATCCTGTTCACTGTAAGGGATGAAAACTCTCCACAAGTATGTAATGTAGACATTAAGAGACTTAATCACCAAAATTAGGGTTATGCAGATTGGAGCTACTCATTTATTATTATTATTATTATTATTAATCATTATCATTATTATTTGAGCTTTATACTCCAAATGGTGAAGGGTACTTCTGAAACATACCAGGCAGCCACATGAGTCCTGGAATTCTGGGCCAGAATAAGGGTCCCTATGCCAGCTTGAAGAATTCATCCTAAAGAGGGAAGAAAAGGAAAATTGGAAAGACAGTTTAATGAAAAAAAAAACTACTTTATTTCCATAAAAGCACATTGTGCCACAATAGAACACCATTCAAAAGATGGCCATCCCCTTGCCTCTAAGATAGAACTCTGGCTTTAGTTTTCACTGTGTGAGCTATTCATCTGATGACAATAGTTTATGACCATGCGAAGATTTCATGATGTGACACGGATTTTCTTGGCTGTTCATGCTGAGCATGTCATGCAGGCTCCATGTGGACTCCAAGACTCTCAGATCATACGCAGATATCAAGAAGCAACTAGTAATTGCTTATCAATTGCATTAGATTGACATGTTTATTCATTTCTGTGTCATGTCAGAGTAACTTAATCACTTAGAGAAGAGCTACAATTAAGTTTCCACGCGAGGAAAGATTGTGAGGATTTGAGAGACAGTGAATAGTAATGAATAAACAACTCTTAAACTGTATCCTACATTTACTTATTTAAGTGTGTGTGTGTGTGTGTGTGTGTGTGTTGTGTGTGTGGGTGTGTGTGTGTGTGTTATAATGCAAGTGTGGAGGACAAAGAATCACTGTTGGAGTTAGTTGGTCAGGCAGCCAGTTAGTTAGTCAGTTAGTTAGTTCTCTCCTTCCATCATACGGGTCCCGGGGATCAAGCTCAGGTCTTAGGGTTTGGCCATAAGTTCTTTCACCACTGAGCCATCTTGCTAGCTGTAGAAAAGCTTTTATATTCTATTTTTCTGTAGACTTTTATCCTTGAACACTCCAGACAGTAATATTTTTACAATTTTAAGTCAAATTTTACTTTAGTGCAGATAATTAGTCTGAATTACTCAAATACCAAGAGGAGGTAAAAATTCACGTTAGTTTTAGCTGATCCCTCCTCTCCCTGCTTCTCAGATCTCAAAGCAAGGGTAGCAGTTTTAAGACTTTAAGCCATTAGTTGGTGGTCACACAGCAGGACTGTCCTGCCAAGCTGAAAGCAAGCCCAGGTTTCTCTGCTTGGGTGAGTTGCTCCAATGGCAGATAGATAGGGAAATAACACCATGTTGGAAACAGCCAGTTGAACAAAAAGACACTTGTCAGTTCTGCTCATCTGGATGGCAAATATCAGTTCCATACAATTTTCTAAATACTAAAGGTGATCACAGACTTCCCTAGTATTTATATTTTGAATAATTAGCACAGAGGGGTTCCAGTTAGGGATTTCTGAGTTAACATGGAAACAGTGCTTAAGGGAGTCACATGTTTTAGCCAGATGGCTGTAATCTAATTAGCTTTGTTTTTAAAAACAATGACTGTTTGCATCTCTTCCATCCAGCAGGAGGTACTTTTTGCTGCAGGTGCCTTAAATGATATTCAAGGGATTGAAGGTTGTGGTGTAGATGTGGCCTTTTCTGCAGAGCCCATGTGTGCCAAGGCTTGGTCTCAGGGAGGTAGTGTTGGGAAGGGTAGATTATCTGAGAAGGGAAACCTGGTGGAAGGCAATTCAATCACTGAGGGTCTATACTCTCATAATAGACTCACTGTTCACATGGGACTGTACTTACATAGCCTGCGAGAGTTAACAGCAGATTTACAACAGCCTGCTGCAAGCAGATCTAGCCTGGTCTCTGGCTAGCAACCTTGGCATACATTCTCTTCATATGTCATCCACCATTGTCAAATCTATTATCATGCTGCTCACCAGGGCCACACAAATGCTCACATCATGTTCTCCAGCAACAGAACTCAGAGCTAAATAAGCCCATTTTTCTAAAACAATACCCTGTACCAAGTATTTTGTTATTGATGGACCAGCCTGATTCCATGTTAAGATTACAAACCATCTTGTAACAAGGCCAAAGTAAGATAATTCCTGTTTTCTGGAAAGCTTAAGTTTGATAATGTCTTGACCCAATTTCTAGAATTTGACATGTTCCACACCTTATATCCTAACCTCCACCCTATTAAAATAAGATGTTTTGTCAAGATACAACATAACCAAAAACTTGTGGAAAGTCCCTAGCCTTGCAGGGTTTAGAAGATAATAAAATAATAAAATAAAATAATAAAACCATTTCTCTTGTGTTTGGGACTGTTCTCTCAAAGCCCACTTTAGAAAGACAGCCCTGTCTGACAGAAAATAAAGCCTGCTTAATTTGACCAAAAATATTTAGTTCAGTAATCTTTACTCTAGCTCAGTAATATTAACACTATAGCCACAGAAAGGAGAGTAATATAACTTCTTATAATTTAATGAGTTGTTTCTAAAGTCCTTATTGTCCCATCTTAATCTTCTGGTACTTTTTAGCTTTCTTTGATAGAAAAAAAAGTTCCCTAAGATTGAATGCTAATCCATGACAATATTTAACAGATTGGAGGTTTTTTGGTATCTCAGCCTCCAACAAATTTTGTGTTCAAAGATTTACTGTGAAGCTGTATAAGCATTCATAAGAGACAGGCAGATGAAACTGCCCGTTAGGAATCACACACATATCTGTAAGTTTCATTCTAGATATTCTCTAGATATACTTGGAGTTCTCAGAGCATGTCCCTCATGTGCTCTGTAGCACACAATAGTGTTGTTGTTGTTTGTGAGTTCAATGGGCTTTGAACATGGTCTCTACCATTTGGACCGAATAGGTCTTTCTGCCTGGAGTTTTTAATAGCATAACATACACGTTAAATCTCAAATAGAGGGACAGATGCTGTAAGGACCTCCTTCTTCCAAAAAAAAAAAAAAAGTGGTTTTCTGAGATATGCACTTGCCACCTTGCAGTTTGACATGAAGGTTACTTGTGCTGAAGTGCAAACACACTGATGATAACGCAGGCTTAGTAAGCTACCTTTGTCACAGACTCAGTGAGGGTGAGATCTGACCGAAGCAGCCTGGGATCCAGCTGTGTTCTCCACCTGCACATAGCTGCTTCCGATTCACCCTCTGTGCTTTCTACCTTGATCTTCACAGTCATCTTCACAGAAGAACCTGACCAGAAGCAGAGCCAATAAGCACTACCACCATCTAGCTACCTGCTAGCTGACCCTGAGCACCGCTCTGCACAAGGAAGGGCTAGCTGACCCTGAGCACCGCTCTGGGCGAGGAAGGGCTAGCTGACCCTGAGCACCGCTCTGGGCGAGGAAGGGAATGTGGAGACTGTGGGGATAGAGTAGGGGTGCCCTAGCAGCACTGTAGAGGACATACAGACAGAATTGTGAACATCTCCTGTCATTCATAAAGTACTGATTACCCCCCCCCCGGTGTTTTCCTTTGAAAGAACAGATAAAAGAATTGTCCTATTTTCTGCTAATCATTCTTTCCTTAATATGACATTAAGCCAAAGATGGATCGCATGTGCTCCCATTTCTGCTCCTCAGAGGTATGTGTATTTTACAACCTGTGTCTTTTTAGTAGAGAAGAGAAAATGAACACATCTGAATCCTTCATTGGATAAATCCCTTTGTCTTCCAAGAGAAGTCTGAACTGAGGCAACATAATTACTTTTCTTGTAATCCTTCCATACTGAGACCGTGAATAGTTAGTCAATCTCAACTAATTACCAGTGTGACTAACAAGCAAAATAATGTCATCATGAACTAGGAAACATAGATCTAATTATTTTGACTGAGTTCTTATGTATATCACTGAAAAGACAGACATGTAGTGTCCAGGACACTATCATGGCTTTTATCTCTTTCTTCATTTGTTCCATTTGTAATTATAAATTTCTTAGGAGCAGATATTTTGCATTAATCTTGGTCCCTCTAATAATACTTGATTTGCAGTGCATCCTCAGTGAATAATAGGGTAAATGACAAGAATGGAAGCATTTATAAAGCAAGGCATGCCTCATCAGGGTTCAGAAGCCAGGCATCTTCCCCTCCCCCAGTGTTACTCTCAGAGCCCCCCAAAAAGCCTTCTTCAAGGCAATCAGCACATATTGACAGGCTAGCATTTTATATTCTTTGTTATTGTCATTGTAAATATATGAAATTAGCAAAATACTAACAGAAAAAAAATGAGAATTTAAACTTGTAAAACCTCAGTCATGGTTCTAATTTTAGGGGCTTGAAAGGATATATAGAGGAAGAAGGCAATATATTTTACTGTAGCTAGCTGTTTTGAGGTCCTCACTTAAATGCAACATGGTCATCTGTAAATATGGATTCCAAGTTTTAAACACAGCTTTATATTTTGCCTCACTAAGTCTCACCAACATGACTACCGAAACGTGAGCTGAACAAGGAAAACACTAGTAGACACACCAAAGTAGATGGGAGAAAGCCACGAAACCTCAACGCTATACAAAGAACTGCAGGCAACTAAGGGGTGCTGAGTGTGGAAGAAACAGTCTTTCCAGAAGAAGAGCATATCAGTGGAAATATAAATAAAAGTAAGCTTATACAGGCCAGATATGGGAATATATATATTTAAATATAATATATATTGGATATATATATGTGTGTGTGTATATATATATATATATATATATATATATATATATATACACACACACACATATATATACACGCAATGACAATTAATGAAAACCGATGCTATAGATTTAAAAGGGAGAAAGGAAAGGTATATGGGAGGGCCTGGAAAGAGGAAATGGAAGTAATATATGTTGTAATTATACTATAATCTCAAAATAATGTTTAAGTAAATTGAGAAAAAAAGGCAAGTAGGCCACTCATCCATAAACATAAAACAGCAGTTACAATCCAGAGGACATGCAGCAAGGAAAACAAATGCAAACACTGTTTAAGGTGTTGGGCAGTTGCAGATGGGATGTCATGAAGTTGTAGCTTTTCTCCTTATTGCCTTTCATGAGGCCTTGAGCAATTTGTAAATTTTTTTTCTAAAATTCAGTTTCTTCATATATGATGAGATACTGTCTCTCAATCATCTCAGGGTTTGGAGGGGATTTAAATAGACCAGAAAAAACAAAAGAAGTCTAGAAGCTGTGAATTTCTATGCCATTAATAGAAACAGCCTTCCAGGCTTGGAGGCACACACCTTTCATTCCAGCACAGTAACACCCTTTAAGGCATGGAGGCATATATCTGTGATTCTAGCACTAGAGAGGAGACAGAAGAAGGATCAGGAGTTGAAGATCAGACTCAGCTACATACTAACTTTGAGGTCAGTCTGGGATACTTAAGATGCCAAATCAGAAACAAAACAAAATACAATTAATACTAACAACAACAAGAGCAATAGTAATATCGATTGATTGTAATGCATTTGCCAGGTACTGTGACATACATTCCCAGGTTGCTCTCTGCATCAAATCCTCTAGTATTCCATTTACCCACAAAATAAGTAAGTTAGACTAAGAGTTTCCTACTACAGAAAAGATCATTTTGATTACTTCAGAAAATCTGTTGAGTTGGCATTAGCTTATTCATATCACAATACTCAATGAATATTGAAAAATGTGGCATATGTATACAGTAGAATAGTATCCAGACATAAAAATTAAATCATGTAGCAACCATGAGTAGAACTCTTCGTGAACAGTGAAGTATAACAAAGAAAGAAAATTATCACATGTGTGTGCATGTTGTCTATTAAATTAAAAATAATATAGTGAGAATTTTGGTTTCTTAAAAAAAAAAATCTAGGTTATGTGAATATGTTTTTGCTTTAATCCCAGCCAGCTAAGAGGCTGTTTCACAGCATGTGACTATCATTTGCCTCATGTTGTAGCAGGAGCTCCCAGTTCCATGTGGCATTCTGGGGACTCTTCAGTGCTCTTAATGCCAGGGGCTCAAGAGGGGCTGCAGGCATGCTGCAAGGAGGCCTCTCTTCCCCAGCTTCCACTAGATACTGTTGATGTGGCTTTGTGGGGAATTGCAGGCTGGTCTCCAGTCGAGCTGAGGTCTGAACCCCGATGGTCATAATTCACCTACATGACATGGTAGGCGTTCCCTCATGCTCCTGGAACTCTAGCCCTTGCCTAAGGTACCACCTCCCACACCCCCCACAAGAGAAGCATGGTCAGTGGTCACATAAGCAATGGCCCAAGCTTCTGACCTTCAGGCTAAACTCCTCCCCAGTTACCTAGCAACAGTGAAGACCATAAAAAGGGGTGCTCAGCCCACACCTCGCTCTCTTACTCCTGCTCTCTTACTCTTACCCTTTTTCCTTTGTCCTCTCACTTCTCTCTCCTCTCCTCTACCTTCTCTCTTTCCCCTGCATTTCTATAATAAAGCTCTTAAACTATAGACAGTCTCTGTCCTTCAAGTTCCGCTGCACACTCTGGTTATTGTTGGGAACTTCTTCCCCTATTCCCTCTCTCCCACAACCCTGGTGGCTTTAGCTAAGTAGCTCCAGGGGGGTCCCCGGGCAGGGCTGCTCCTTGACCACCCCCTGAAGAGTGGGATAGAGGAATGCCCACCCAGTGATGAGTGGATAGGGTAAGTAGCAGCCTTCCCATGCCTGACTGGCCAGAGAATAGGGAAACTCTGGCGGGCCAGTGGGCATCTTTTCCTCCCCCTTACTTTCCCCAGGGCCACCCCCCCTTTTATTTTGTTCCCAACATGGCTTATCAAGGGTTCATGAGCAAAGATGTTGGAGATGTCTTGATGATGGAGATTGGACTTTCCCAAAAAAGTTTGGTGCCCCTAATCAGCAGGAAATATCTATTTTGTTGGATAAAAGAGGCCTATGCCCCATTTCCCCTACAACCATCTTCCACACCTACCTAGTGTTTGAGGGTTAGAAGGGATTAGGGTGGAATAATGGTTGGGGTTGGAAGGGAGACAGAAGTATAAGAACACAATAAAATAGTATAAAAAATATGCCAATGATGTCTCAATATGTACAAGTGTTCTTTAAAATAAGTAACACATAATTCATGATTAGTTGCTTAAGTCCTTTTGGTTTGGGTTTGCTTATGTTAGAGGAATACTTTTTTTTTTTTCTGTAGTTCTCCAGAGCATGTGTCTATGAAAGATAGAAAGAAGTAATTAGGCAGTTTGTTCCTAGCCATTCCAAAAAATGAAGCCCATTAATTAGACCCACTAATTAGACCCATTAATGTTCTACTCATTAAGATGACTTTCACTCCATGTAGCCTAAGTGGGAACACAGACTAACCCATCCTCAAGGGAAGCAACACTCTGGTCTCCAGAGCTGCTGGTATAGATTCTCTGCCATGCTGAGGGCACCAGATACTTACCGGAAAGCATCAGCACAGACAGGGTCTTGATCTCTGAACTTGCGCAGAAGCACATGAGTTAGGTCTGTGCAATGGTTCCCACTGCTGTTGATGGTGAGAAAACAAAGCACCATTAGAAGTGAGCAGAGGATCCTCTGCCCTCACCCTAGACAAAATGATTAGGCTAACAATTTCCAGAGTATCAGATAAAGCTAATTTCCCAGTTCTTTTATGGAAAAGGTCATGAACAAGGATGAAATTGAAAAACTTCTTCAAGCACAGCTTTTGCCACCACTCATATGTGTTTCTGTGTGCTGCTAGTCAAAGCACATTATTTTTCTCTTATTTTCCATTAAATTTCTAGCCACTTTTACATATTTTCATGGATTTAAAATCAAATTCTAAAGGCTGCCTAATATAATGCCTATCATATGTTAATTTATTAAAATCAGTAAAATTATTTTCTCCATACTGGAGCCTTAACTTGGAACAAATATTCGTCCTATTACTCAGCAATTTAAAACTGCAATCTATATTTACATCCTTTGGTTTCTAAATGCCATTGAATCATACTTCTGTAGTAAGAAATCTTCAGCACAAGGTAGGACCTGTGCTTAAAGCACACTTAGAGTGATGGTGATATAGTTTACTGACCATAAGCCTCAAATCTATTCATAGTTCAAGAAACAGTGCCAAAAAGCAAGGTCATTGATACTGAATTTTCTTTACCAAAGAGATAATCAGCAGCAATACATTCATGCCATTGTGAGGAAAAAAAATGCAGCAATAAGCACTAGGAAAAAGTTTAAATTTTGTACATCAACTTTAAGAAACATCAGGAGTTGAGAAAATGTAAAAGAAAAAATATGTAAACCTTTTTAAAGCTGGAATAATTGGCCGGGCGTGGTGGCACATGCCTTTAATCCCAGCACTTGGGAAGCAGAGGCAGGCAGATTTCTGAGTTCGAGGCCAGCCTGGTCTACAAAGTGAGTTCCAGGACAGCCAGGGATAGACAGAGGAACCTTGTCTTGAAAAAGCAAAAACCTCTTTCGAAGCAAAATGAAAAATGTTCACATTTCAACTCTACTTCTGAAGGTTCTCTTGTTAACAAGACCATGTAAAACATCACCCAGAGCTATTACCAGCATTTTAAACCAACATAGCAAAAGACACCCCCACTCTAAGGTGTGCATAGCAACTATGCCACGGCTTGTAAAATTGCATATAAGGTGTAGGTGAAACCCAAGAGTCACAATCAGGTCCAGAACCCAGGCTAGAAGCAACATTTACTCTGAGGCCCTAGACATGTCTCTCCTTTTCACAATTATTTATTTGCTATCTGGTATCTACTTAGCAGGCCAGCTATGTTTTCACTTGTTTTGCTCTTTCTTTTTTCTGTTTTTCCTATCTGTTTTTTTTTTCTAATATCCCTTTTGATAGGCTTTCCCAAAAGATAAAGTTTCTCTGGTTGGAGGGAAGGAGTCTCTGTACCTCAAATTTATGAGTTTGGGATGTTGAGGTTTCTTGACCAACCTCTGGCCACCATTCTTCATATCTTTCTCTTCTCATGTTACCATCCTCCCGAGATGCCTTATTTCCCCTAATTGTCCTTCTTGTAGCTTCTCTCCTGTATCTTTCTATCACTCTATACTAATCACTAGCCTTACTCAGCTTTTCTCCCTCCACTCACACACTCTAATATCCAATAAACACACTATTATGAGTGTTCCTTCTCTTCTTAAAATGATTCAGTTGAAAGAACAATTTCTCTTTAATTGCCTTTTATTCTATTTTCACAAAGGGGAGTACTGGGTACTGGTGCAACAAGCACATGGGCTAAGGATTTAATAATTGAGGTATATCCTTAGCAAGAAGAGAAGCATTATGTCAGGTAGACCCAGTCCCTCAGGAACACTGAAAATATGTCCACTCAAATAATAAGGTTGATTTTTAAAAAAATCTCACAAACAGTTTTTCTCAATGGGTACATGCAAAGGAAAACCTAACTACAAGAAAATTCAAAATATTATTGATCCCATAGTAGTGTTGTCCAATGAGAATGAATTCAAGAAAACCCCAGAAAAAGAATTCAAAACAAAATTTGTTTTAAGTATGTTCAATGAAATCTAAACAGGAAATAACACATGAAAGAATACAAAGAGAACATATGAGTGAAATAACAAAATCAATATGGAAATATATAAAGGTAAACTTCAGGGGGGGGTAGACTTACTGATAAAAATAAGCTGAAATGGAAGGGAAAAATTCAAAAATTCCAATGAAGTTTCTTTTGGAAAGCCTAACAGAGTGGATCAAGAAGAGGAACGTTTAGAGTTTGAAGACAAGGCAGCAAAATGGAACATTCAGATAACTACAAAGATAGTGAAGGTGAAGCTACAAACAGAATGTGAGATTTGAGGATGCAACTAAAGGATCAAACATGAACAACAGGCAGGCTTGGGACGATATGTTTCCAACTATTAAAGATAAAATCAGTAAACTCAAATTACTATATTCTACAAAACTACCGATGACAATTGAAGAATTAAAAAAAAATACTTTCCATGATTAATAGAAACTAGGAAACTGGGGCTAATAAGGAAGCCCTAAATTGGTACTTAACTCTTTCACCTAGTCCTGTGAAGGTTCTATATCCCAGTGTAGGGAAATGCCAGGACCAGGAAGCAGGAGTGGGTAGGTTGTGGAGCAGGGACAGGGGGTGGAAGGGAATAAGGGCTTTTTGGAAGGGAAACTAGGAAAGGGGATAACATTTGAAATGTAAATAAAGAAAAAAATAAAAAAATAAAAAACTCTTTCAAAGCAAAATGAAAAATGTTCACATCCGTGAGGCAACAAGAAAAAGAAAAAGTAATAAGAAACTGTGGTAGGACAGTGGTTAATCATATGAGGATTAAAAAACACCAAACTTTACCAAACCAACAAAATGACTGTAGTTCATATGCACCTTTTAGTAATAATGTTGAATGTACAAGGTCTTCATTCCCTAAACAAAAGAAATGCACTAGCAGTTGTTTGTTTAAAATGAGAATCCATGAATGTGTTGTTACTTCCAAAAGAAATGTACCTCACCATCAGAGAAAATTAGAAAAATACAACCTCAAGATGAAAAAAAAAAAAGGCTGGGAAAAGAATTCTAAGCTAATAGAATAATAAAGCAAGCATGGGTCACTGTTCACATGAATCAAAATAGGCTTCAAACCAAAATTAGTCTTAAAGTAAACCACACTGACTAAGGGAACAATCCAGCAAGAAGTTATTTCAGTTGTAAACAAATGTTGAATGAATGCTGGCACACATGAGTTCATAAAACAAAATTAGATGCAAAGACATATATTAATCCCAACAACTTTAATACCCCATTCTCATCAATAGATGGCTCATCATATTTATAGAAAAACATGAGTTAAATGACATCATAGATCAAACAACTAAACATACGTTTGTACATCATCTCATCTGAATGCTTAGAACAAACAGCATAAACAGTACATGGAACTTTCCCCAGTGAGGTTATGCAGTAGAATACAAAGCCAAGCCTAATAAATATAAAAATTATGAAGAAAATTCTTGTATTTTATCTGATAACAATGAGCTATAACCTGAAGCACACAGCAAGAGAAACCACAGAACACAAACTCATGTATTGAACAATACACTATTTAATTAATAATTCATTCAAAAAGTCAAGATTTTTTTAGTCTAATAATTCAATGAAACTGAAAATACAATGTATCAAACCTAAAGTGAATTGAAAAGAGTTCTGAGAAGAAACTTAGACCTACAGATGCCTGCATTCAAAAATCAGAAAAATCTAAAAAAAAAACATAATAATAATAATAATAACTTAATGGTGTACCTTAGGGCCTAGAACAAGAAGAACAGGAAAACTTGAAGTTGGTAAATAGAAAAGAACAATTAAGATCACAGCAGAAACTAATGAGATAGAAGTCAAGAAAAATAAATAAATAAATATAAATACCACTGAAACAAGAAATTGATTTGTTAAGAGAAGAGAAGAGAAGAGAAGAGAAGAGAAGAGAAGAGAAGAGAAGAGAAGAAAGATTGGCAAGCTCTTAGCCCAACTAATCTAAAGAATAAGAAGCAAAATCAAAGATGAAAGGCAGAAATTATGTCAGATATCAGTGATACACTAACATTATAATATATCATATGATTAGGATAAGCTATAAAGATGAGTATCACACTAATCTGGAAAATGTCTAGATACATGTAGCAAGCAAAAATTAAGCCATGAAAAAATAATAAACAACTAATGCTGAGCTTTAGAAGCAACAAACTGAGCTGTTATAAAAGTCTTCCAACTCAAAGCCCAGGTCCAGTTGATCCATTGCTGAATTCTGTCAGATCTTAAAAGAGTAACTGATACCAACCTTTTTTAAACTATTCTATAAAATACAGAAAATGGGTGCTCCAAACTCACTTAATAAAGCCAATATTATCCTGATATGAATGCCAAACAAAGATATATAAAAATTAAAATTATGGACCAATCTCTCTGGTTCATATGAATATAAACATTCTCAATAAAATACTTCCAAATTCTATAGCTCATTGGGTAAAAGTACTTGCTGTATAAGCATAAGACCTTAAATTGAATATATAGAAAACCATGTACAGTAATACACAATAATTCCAGGGGCCCCTGGTGATATGTGGTTCAAGAAAGAATGTATAAAACTTGAAAAACAGCTGCCTATCAATATGCAGTGGGAAACAAAAAGAGACCTGATACCAAAGAATGTGAAAGATGAGAGCCGACACTTGAGGCTGTGCTACATCCATTCCAGTAGTGACACGCAGCATTACAGGCCTGAAAGCATCGAAGCAGTCCTGAGCATGGAGGAAGTGTCCAGGAAACTTTGCCTCCTGGAACCTTGGCATTCCCGTAGCCTGTATACTCAAAACCTGTCCCCGAGTTAGTCTGGTGTTTGGATCCGTGTGGTCTGGTGTTTGGATCCGTGTGCTCTCATTCAGTATTATTTTATTATAAGTGCCTTAAAGGATTGATTTTGACATATAGCTCAGCCTCCACCAGTGTTCTGATGGTTCCTAGAAAATCCTTGAAGTCGACTCTGAGCTTATTACCTATTAGAGCACATGCCTTTAATCCCAGCACTTGGGAGGCGGAGGCAGAAGAATTTCTGAGTTCAAGGCCAGCCTAGTCTGCAGAGTGAGTTCCAGGACAGCCAAGGGTACACAGAGAAACCCTGTCTCAAAAAACAAAAAACAAAACAACAATAACAAAAAAGAATGTTACCTATTCAGTTACATTCAAATTCACTTCTAGTAGAGACAGTGAAACTAATTAGGCATTACAATTTACTCTAAGCAGAGCTAGAAAAGCTCAGGGCTAGTCTGCATAGTAATTACTTAGGACAATAGCAGAGTCACACTCAAACACAATGGCCTAGGAATTGACTAGCATTGCATCAAAGCACTCACCTGGCTCCTGTGTTTAGCTGATCTTTTTAATTAAGTAAGGGTTGTTCCTATTCTCAGTGGTAAAAGCAGCCTGGCTCCATCTTTTTATGTATGCATTCTTTTTGTTTTGTGTCAATGTAACTTGGCAGATGTGTTCACCTGGATTTCTTGTTTTTCTTCTGTATTAAATGTCTGGTGTTCGTTTGGACAAAATACATTCAGATTCAGCTCTCCCTGAGTCCATGTCTGTCTGTCAATTCTCGCCAACCCTTGCTCACCTGCAACCAGAAACCCGTTCCCTACAGATCAGAGACCCAATAGAGGGTAGTCTGTGGCAATTTTGTCCTCTGACCTCCATGCACACAATCTGTATGCTCACATCTGAATTCACATAGATAAGCATGCACAATTCTTATGCATGTATGTACACACACATGCACACAGCAAAAATACCATTTCTTACCACTAAGTTGGTTTTATTCTAAAGATACAGAGGTGGTTCAACATGTGCAAATTAATGAATGCAATATATTACATGAGTGGACGCTTATGATATCATAAGATAATCACAGAAATCATATGATAAAAGACTTCATGATAAAATGAAGCATCAAGATATAAGAAAAATTCTGAAGAAACAAGAAGTTTAAGTAACATGTCCCAACACAATAAAGGTTATAAATGATAAACCTATAGCCAATATTGTACTAAATGGAAAAAACTGAAAGTATTTCAACTACAATCATGAATACAAGAAGGATGTCCAATATCTCTATTATTATTCATTGTCATGCTTAGAAACTTAGATAAAGCAGTCTGGCAAAAAAAAAAAAGAAACTATAAGAAATACAATTATAAAAGGAAAAAGTCAAAGTAACCTTAATATGCAGATAATATGACTCAGTACATAAGAGACCTTGAGGAGTCACCCAGGAAACTCTTCGAGCTGATAAGTGCTTTTGACAACTGACAGGCACACCTACCACTGACATACAAAAATCAGTAGCCATCCTATATGCTAAAAGGAAACATACTGAGAAATAAATCATGAAAACACTTTCATTCCCATGTCTCTGAGTGGAGCACAGATAGCCCAGTAACTTTCCTCTTGGACCCGCTACCAAAAGCCTCACCATCTCAACTCTCTATACAAGCTGCATTTGTTTTCTATTTTCTACTGCTCAGCCTCTTACATCGGTCCCATGCTTTAGCTATAGTGGACACTGTACAGTAAACATTGATCTGATATTAGAACAAAATCTTGGATTAAAATTAACCAAGTAAGTAAAAGACCTCTACAGTGAAAACATTAAAACACCAAAGGAAAAAAATCAAGAAGATCCTAGAAAGAAGGACTTCTCATCTTCACAGGTGAGAATTGCTATTGAGAAAATGGCCATCCTATTAAAATTAATCTACAGATTCAATACAATCATCATCAAAATTCCAATGTCATTCACAGAAATAGAAAAAAAAGAGTATATGTGAAAATTATACATAAGCATAAATAAAATCAAAACTAGTCAAAGTAATCTCAAACAAAAGAAAAGCTTTAGAGTTCTCTCCATACCTGATGCCAAGGTATGAGCCACAGGAACGAAAGCAGTGTGGTATTGAACAAAAACAGTCACGCAACTCAGTGAGACAGAATAAAGAACATAGATAAAATGCACAACAGGATCAACATCTGATTTTTGGTCAGGATGCAAAAAACATAAAAATAAAAACATAAACATACATTGGAAAAGATGTAGCCTCTTCAACAAATGATAGTACAGAAACTGGATATCCACATGTAGAAGAACAAAACTGTCTCTCTAACACTTACCTGGTAAATATTACCCCAAACAGATCACATATCTTAATGTAAGACCAGAAACTGTCAAACTGCTGGGAGGCTGGGTAGAAAATCTTCACAATCCAAGCAAAGGCAAGAACTTTCTGAATGGGATCTTGTTAGCTGAAGAAATGATATTAGCAACTGACAAATAGTATCTCATGATATTTAGAAGCTTCACAGAGAACTGACAAAATGGGAGAAAACACTGGCTAATTGCTGATCTGATGTTAATATATATATATATATATATATATATATATATATATATATATATACTATTCAAAAACTTAAC
This sequence comes from Mus minutoides, assembly GCA_902729485.2. NCBI lineage: Eukaryota > Metazoa > Chordata > Mammalia > Rodentia > Muridae > Mus > Mus minutoides. The sequence continues at coordinate 1,422,114 of LR749857.1, forward strand.
CCTATACTCAACAAAACTGGAAAACTTGGATGAAATGGACACTTTTCTAGACAGATACCAGGTACCAAAGTTAAATCAGGATCAGATTAACAATCTTAACAGTCCTATTTCCCCTAAAGAAATAGAAGCAGTCATTAATAGTCTCCCAACCAAAAAAAAGCCCAGGACCAGATGGGTTTAGTGCAGAGTTCTATCAGACCTTCAAAGAAGAATTCTAACTCTCCTCAAGCTATTCCACAAAATAGAAACAGAAGGTACTTTACCCAATTCGTTCTATGAAGCCACAATTACTCTGATACCTAAACCACACAAAGATCCAACAAAGAAAGAGAACTTTAGAACAATATCCCTTATAAATATTGATGCAAAAATACTTAATAAAATCCTCGCAAACCAAATCCAAAAACACATCAAAACAATCATCCACCATGACCAAGTAGGCTTCATCCCAGTGATGCAGGGATGGTTTAATATACGGAAATCCATCAACATAATCCACTATATAAACAAACTCAAAGACAAAAATTACATGATCATCTCCTTAGATGCTGAGAAGCATTTGACAAAATACAGCACCCATTCATGATAAAAGTCATGGAAAGATCTGGCATTCAAGGCCCATACCTAAACATAATAAAAGCAATATACAACAAACCAGTAGCCAACATCAAAGTAAATGGAGAGAAGCTGGAAGCAATCCCACTAAAATCAGGGACTAGACAAGGCTGCCCACTTTCTCCCTACCTATTCAATATAGTACTTGAAGTCCTAGCCAGAGNGAACAATGCCAAAGGGCTGAGAAGCACCTTAAAAAATGTTCGAAATCCTTAATCATCAGAGAAATGCAAATCAAAACAACCCTGAGATTCCACCTCACACCAGTCAGAATGGCTAAGATCAAAAATTCAGGTGACAGCAGATGCTGGCGAGGATGTGGAGAAAGAGGAACACTCCTTCATTGCTGGTGGGATTGCAAGCCGGTACAACCACTCTGGAAATCAGTCTGGCAGTTCTCAGAAAATTGGACATAGTACTACTGAAAGATCCAGCAATACCTCTACTGGGCATATACACAGAAGATATCCCAACTGGTAAAAAGGGCACATGCTCCACTATGTTCATAGCAGCCTTATTTATAATAGCCAGAAGCTGGAAAGAACCCAGATGTCCCTCAACAGAGGAATGGATACAGAAAATGTGGTACATTTACACAATGGAGTACTACTCAGCTATTAAAAACAATGAATTTATGAAATTCTTGAGCAAATGGATGCATCTGGAGGACATCATCCTGAGTGAGGTAACCCAATCACAAAAGAAGTCACTTAATATGCACTCACTGATAAGCGGATATTATCCCAGAAACCTAGAATGCCCAGGATACAATTTCCAAAACACAAGAAAATCAAGAAAGACCAACGCATGGATACTTCATTCCTCCCTATAATAGGGATTAAAACATACATGGAAGGAGGTGCAGAGACAAAGTTTGGAGTTAAAATGAAAGGATGGACTATCCAGAGAGTGCCCCACCCAGGTGGTCCATCACATAATCAGCCACCAAATGCAGACACTACTGCATATGCCCACAGGATATTGCTGAAAGGACCCTGATGTAGCTGTCTCCTGTGAAGCTTTGACAGTCCCTCACAAATACAGAAGTGGATGCTCACAATCATCTATAGGGCAGAACACAGGGTCCTTAATGTAGGAGCTAGAGAGAGTACCCAAGATCTGTAGGGGTCTGCAACCCTATAGATGGAACAACAATATGAACTAATCAGAACCCCCAGAGCTCATGTCTCTAGCTGCATATGTATTAGAAGATGGCCTAGTTGGCCATTATTGGGGAAGAAAGGCCCTTGGTCTAACAATGTTTATATGCCCCAGTACAGGAGAATGCCAGGGCCAAGTAGTGGGAGTGGGTGAGTAGGGGAGCAGGGCAGAGGGAGTGTATAGGGGACTTATGGAATAACACTTGAAATGTAAATGAAGAAATTATCTAATAATAAATAAATAAATGAAAAAAAAACTTAACCCTAAACCAGGAAATAAACAACCAATCAGTATGCATGCTCATTAGGTAGGCAGACAGCTCTCAAAAGATGAAATATAAGCGATCAATAAACATAAAAAACAATGTTCAAATTTGTTAGCCATCAGAGAAATAGAAATCTAAAATGAGATTCCATTTTATCATAGAATGGCAATCATTAAGAAAACAAATAACAACAAATGCTGGCCAGACTGGGAACAAAAGAGAGCCCTGAAACACTGTTGGAAGAATTGTAACCTAGTTCAGTCACGTTGGAACTTGGCATGGAGGCTATTCAGAAATATTAAGAATAGGCCCTCAACCCCATACAAACAACTATAGGCAACTGAGGAAAGCTGTACATGAGAGAGGTGGTCTTCTGCAGGAAAGAGCACACCAACTGATTATCCAGTGCCAAATAAGCCTGAAAACATACACACAGTGACGTTATGTGGACTGCATAGGTTACATTTAGGAAATATATAGGTATATACAAATACACATATGCATACAATAAGAAGAGGACATGAATTTAAAGGACAGCGTGGAGGGAATATGAGGAGGTTTGGAGGTAGGGTAGGTAAAGTAGAACTGTAAATTGTGGCCTTCAAAATAAAAAAAATTTAAGTAGTATAAAATATTAAATTCAAATTGTAACCTCCAAAATAAAAATAAGTATTGTAAAATATTAAAAAGAAGATACATCTAGCCAAGTTACCCTATTTCCAGAGAAACCTTAGTGACCATTTTGTAAAAAGTGGAGTCGATTTATGCTTAAAATAAATGAAAACTCAATGAGAAAAATAAAAGAATGAATCTATCAGTTGCATCTCTTTTGGGTTTATTCAAAGATCTCCAAGTTAAAATATCACAGAGCTACTGTCACATCAATGTTCACTGTAGCCTGTCCACTGTAGCTCACGTATGGTACCGGCCTAAGAGGCTGAGCAGTGGAGGAGTAGAGAAAATGTAGTGTATATAAAGAGCTGAGACGGTGAGGTTTTTGGAAGAGGGACCCAATGAAAGGTAATCAGGTCATGTGGGCTCTACCCTAAGATATAATCCCATGGGACTTGACTAGTCCTAAAGAGAATGGGCTATGACAAGGGTGCTGAAGGTGACTCGAGAGAAAACAGGCAAGCTGAGGTAGAGATGACGTATAATTTCCAAAGTGCCAAGTCCTATGTCTTAACTACAAGCCAAACACTCTGAGAAAATTCTGTATAAATTAACATATTCTTCTCAGTGTTTTACCAACAAGTCTACCCTGCAGACCTGAAAATGTTAATGATCTTGATCCAAATCAGCCTGATCCATATAGTGTCTGGCTGGGAAAGAGGTGCATTTGGGGGTCTTGGTCCTAAAAACAACTGAGTGGGGATTTGTAATATACACTTAGATACTTTTCAAAAATGCTAAAATGTTGAGAGCATATCTAGTCCTCCTACTTATTGCTGAGAGCTGCATGGGTGTGTCAGGCCTCTTCACCTCATTTCCTCTTTCCCAGGAGATTCTTGGCTGTGTGAGAAGGAGCCAGAGATTCAGTGGTTAGGACCAGGCCTGTCTGATCGGCTGCTGTAAGTCAATCCTCTGAAGAACCTCTCAGGTTATACTTGTGTTCTGGCCTCAGAAACAATAATAGTGTTCATATTAGTGGGGAGGGACTAGGGACCAAAGCCAGAGCCTTAGCCAAGCAAGGCAAGTCTACTTATATGAGAATTATTACCTGATATTAGAAAAATAAAGTTATGTCATTGCTGTAAATCATCATCTACAACAACACAGCCATAAAGTAGCTTCTAATCAATAGAAAAAAAAAAGTTTCTTACCTGAAGAAGTAAGTTTCTGCAGTCTCATAATGGCCAGGTGTAAGTCTGAGTGGAGGGTATGTGATGGCCAAAGGCTGCACCATGAACAAGCCCATGGCCAAGGCCACAAAGAGCACAGGCAGTAACAAATCTGAGGTGGTGCTTTTCCAGGCTCGAAGTGTATGCAGTAGCCGCTTCCTCAGGAGTGCCACAGCTTGTCCCAGAAGTAGCTGGCAGCCACCTATCAGTTCAGGCAGGGCCCCTACTGGTGGAGTGCTCAGGGAAGAGCCATCTGTAGGAGATGAAAGATAGACAAAGTGAGCAGCCTGCAGATGGATGGAGTTCCTCACTCCTACTCGGTTCTGATGAATATCTCCACTTATTCTGTAGGGACCCTGGACCATACTTCTAAAGGATAACTTCTCTATCCAGACAACCACTTCTGGGCTTCCCAGATCCCTCTTCTGGACACAGTACTATGACTACGGACGCTAAACCTAGGAACAAAGTACTACTGTGTTCCCTCTGACATTGCTTCTGAATGAGGCCAGTGAGAATAGACCTCCTCTGGTGTGCTTATTAGTTGAAATGAAGCTTGAAGCATAAGTGAATTCCGAAACACCAAAGACAGAAGTCAGGGGTTCTGTGAGTCCCACCCCTCTGACTGAGCTGGCTGAGGAGAGGAGTACTGAAGAGATGCTCTCTCTTCAGCACCCTATTTTTCTCCCCCTCATCCCTCTTGTTCTTCTCTTCTGCCCTTAAGTTGAATCTTTCCTGGGAAAGCTGTGGATTGTGAGAATGTGTGGGATATCAGAAAGGACCATGTCACCTGTTCTCCCTCATGCCACCTGCCACAGCTCCTCTTGTGCATTCCACCTTCACCTACAGAGAAGAGAGCTTCTCTCCATCCTGAGGGCAGGACATCTGCTCCAGGGACAGATGCCAAAAGTTCCATGCCCTCATTAATCCTTCCCCTCCCACCTTCTTTTGTGGACAGCATCCAGGACAATGTAAGATGACACATAGAATTTGAAAGGAAGATGTGAGCTGTGGACCAGCTATGTGTAGTTCTACAAGTATTCCTCAATGGAGAAGATCTGTAATCATCCATATGTTCTCTGAATACTTGTCCCAGGGAAGTGGGCCACAGCTTCCTGACAAGACTGCCATTGACAAAAACAAAGGCAAGCCTAGGGCTGAGGCTTCAAACTGGTCTTGTGGGATGAATGGACTGGCTAAGTCACCCCCATGAGCAATTGTTCCCAATGCCTAAGGTTCTTCAAGCAAAACAAACCCAGAGTGAAGCATTTTGTAATAAAAGTAGTGACATCAGAGAATAGCTGTAGGAACTGGTTGTCCTGTTCACAATCAGCAAAGTAAAAGGCGAATTAGCTCTACGGTAAAATAAAACAGAAACCACTTTTGAAGGAGCAATTATTTGTGGGAGACCAGATTCAGAAGACCAGCACTGCTGGTGCATGGTGGTGTGAATGCATATCTGTATCATTTCTTTATATGTCTGGGGTATTAAATGACGATATGGCAGGGATTGGGTTATTTGGTTCCACCCTACCCCCCCCCCAAAAAAAGGAAACACATACCAGATGGGTTGGTATAAACATGAAAAGAAATAATGTGACACATGGAACAAGGTACTATGATCCAGATAGGAAAACCTTTCTGTGTAGGAAGGAGAAAATTCAGACAGTCTGTAAGCAGACAGTCAAAGGAGATGCAGCTAGTATGCCCTGTGTTCTAAATCAGTCTGGGATAGCAAAACACTGGGTGCCCTTGTAGCATGTAGCAGGACAGGGAGTAAACAGTGGTCAGAAAGAAAGGCCTGGACAGCTCTCTACCCAGGACTCAAGATGCCTCCCAACGGTTCTCTCTTGTTAGTCTTACACATCGTACTGTTCGGGCAGGCTTGAAAGCACAGAGCCCCAAGCATTGGATTTTAAATGAGGCTAAACAACAGATTTATCTGGACACTTTAAAAATGCCAACTTCCTGGCATCACTTCAGAAAGCCGTCTGAATCTTAGACAAATGAATGTGCTCATTCCGACTTCCCCGCTGCTGAGCCTGGCTGTGGTAATATTTAATGCATTATCAATGGTGGCCCAGATGCGGCTCTCATAAAGCACTTACCTCGCCAATACAGGGGCATTAGTGCTAGAAAAGGACTAAACTGAGCATGACACTTTCACTTCTGCGAGGCTGCACAATACCTACTTGCAGTATTACAAGCAGATGCACTAGGACAGACAGCTACACACATGAACCAACTGGAGATCAAAGATCTGAGAGGACATTAGGCTGTATGCTTCTTGAATTTCTAGATGTGGTTTTTGAGGTAATAGCTTGAGGATTTTGCTGGCTTTTGACAAAGGAGCTCTGCTAGATGAGTGGCTTGTTCTGCTTTGTTTCAGGAGGCACTGAGGGGCTCCAGGCAGGTCCTGTGACAATTTTTATCACTCCCATGGTCATCAGAGTCACACCCACAAACATACCTTTATGCATCATCTTTTGACATCACATCTGACCACCCACACTCATAAATTATGCACCTTCCCATACGTGTGTGCAACAGGCAACATAATTCGTCATTTAAATTCAAAGAAAGAACTCATCAAAAGTCTAATGAGAAAGTTTGTCCTGGTGATGGGATGAGTGTGGATGAAGAGATGGAGAAATACAGGGAAACACAGTCCATGTTGCCAGTGACCTCAGTCACTGATGAGCCTTGTGAGCACTGTCGTCGGGTGGGAAAAAACCAGTCTTCAAAAACCTGGATGTGAGTCCAGGGTTATCCATCCTCACTCATACTGTGTGACTTTTGAAAATCATCATAATCCCTCTCAATGTTATCTCCTCAATTACACAGACATTTAAAATAATTTCCCTCCACATAATGAAGTTTATTAGGATATTAACAAAACCATCAAAACCAGGCACAATATTGACCTCCAGTTACAATAAATGTTCATCAGACAGTCTCAGTAAGTGGGTATAAGAAAGGTGTGTCTTCTATCAAGAAAAATAGCTTCACTTTTCCATATAAGTTAATTGGATATAAATGGGAAAAATAAAAGGCCAAGATACATTATAGTTATGAATCAGACACCATTGAAATATTCATGCCTAAACTTATAAAAGCATTCATATGAATAATTTAATAGACAAAATTAAAATGCTGGACCAAATTGTTATGAATTGTCTTATTTGACTTATGAGTGCAATTATATTCAAGGACTCCAGTTACATCTACAATTATGTATTCCCATCTACTCAGACCATCAAATCGCTTAGGGAAAATGTCCAAAGATTTTTTTTCCCTGAGCAGTTAAGAGATGACTGTAACTCTTCAAATACAAGCACCTGATGGAGCACTGAGCTGAAAATGTGGGCTTTATGTATGATGTTCACATTACCCACAACACGGACACTCTGGAAGATTTAGGATGGAAGTGTTGCCAGTGTAATACTTTCATGTTAATAAAATGAAGTGCTCAAAACAAAATACTCATAAAGTGCCTGATTATGCACTTCACGAAAATTTTAAAATAGTCAATTGAAATATATTATAAAAAAAGGCAGTAATTTGGCTCCTCAATTCATCCAAATGACAAAGATTGCAAACCATGTTAATACCCAATGTTACTCTGAGTGCTTAAGAGAAAGGGTCTAGTTATTCCTGGTGAAAGGACAGATCTGGAAAATAACTTCTGTAAAGGAAACATAGCTCTTCTTGAATTTATTTCCAATTCCCGAGCTATGTTAATTCAAAACTGGAGGTCCACTGGCTGCGTTGAGTGAGGTGGTTTACTAGAACTTACCCAAAACATCAGCAGGAAACTGGAAACAGCTTACTGTCTGTCATGGGGACTAATAGCACAAATCACACTGTAGTCCAAGCACCTCTTACCCTCAAAGTTTGGGACTAAAAATAAATATTTAAGGCTTCACATGTTTTTCAGTTTGTGGATATTGATTTAGGCAAAATGAGGATGGGCCCTCCAAGGCCAAATTCCAAATCCATTGACCTTTCACATTCATCCTATCTGCAATGCTAGAAGATAATTTTACACAAACCTTTCAGTATGTCTGGACTCTGTCTGCAGCTCACATGATAGCAAGTGGAGCATTTTCCCCATGTGACATTGAGTAAGTACTTACAGATTGCAGTCTATAGACACGTATGGATTTGGATCAGTACACTTAAAATGTACAACAGTGGGATGCATTACTGCCTTAACAATTACCATACAGAGAATATTATTCAAGTCAATAAATGAATAAGAACAATTGAAATAGAATTATATCACCACTTGAAAGACAATGTTTGCACAGAGACATAGAAGAGAATTCCATTTTAAGGGTGGAAAAGGACACAGCCCTGCAGCATCAGAGTATACATGGCTCACAGCATCAGCAGCACATTAACCAAGAGAAGGGGCATCAAGACATGTGCTTACAGAAAAACTCATATAGTATGAGATGTCACAAAATAGCACATGTAGAATAAAAAAAAAATCTATTAAAGACTAAATAAGAAAAACCTAAAATTTTAATGTGGTTACTTTCAGGGAAACATTGTCTTTTGTCAAATTATTACATCTCTATATACCACTTCACACAGTAGAGGTTCTTCATATCTGGCTCCACTTTAGCCTACCTGCAGGCTGATATTTGTGTGCCAAGGCTGTGGCTGCTTCCATTTCTTCTTCACCATTTTCTGGATTATTTCAAAACTGAACATTCATGTTGTTACCTACAATCATTTTTTGTGAAAATGATATTCATGTTCAAAAATGAAGAACACTTTATGAGATACTAACAAGATAATTCTCAGTTCATTTAATTACAGATCTTCTTCTAGAGAAGGATATTCAGAATCTCATAGTAAAAGCTGGATGTGGGAGCTAAGGCCTATGATACAGAACTCTGGAAGCTAAGGCAAGAGGATCACGAGTTTGAGGTCATAGGCAAAGACTTTGTGTCAAGCATAGTAGGAGGGTTGGTGATGTAGTTCAGTAGCAGAGAACGCTTTGAGACTATGAAAATCCCGCAGTTCAATTCTCAGCACATCCAGAAGCATCGTGCCATTCAGTATCTCATATATTTGTAATTGAATATGATTTAGATAAAGTTATAAAATAAATTAAAAATTGAGAAATAAAATATAGTCTTTATTCCTATTTAATTCTACTGTAGGTCTTTACATTGAGTATGTAAATAAGGCTCTCAGAGGACCTTGGAGTCACAGACACAAATGAAGCAACATAGCAGAACACAGGCCCAGGCAGGGCATAGGTATTTCTGCACAAGGCAGCCAGTGTCAATGGGGATGTCTGTTGACAGCATAGGAAGGGGGGGGGCAGGAATACTGCTGGGGTACCTGAAGGAATCTTATGACACATAACAGAGATGGACCAAGGTGCTCAGGGAATTATGAGTGTTTTTCTCTTCAGCAAACTTGTCATAAACTTGGGTTTCTACATGATAGATATGAAAAGGCATAAATGCCTGGACTATGCTCATCAACTCTGTGGGATGAATGTAGTGAGCTCAGGGAAACCTCAGTCAGATGTATGTTTCCTTGAGGAATATGTTTTAATAAAATAACTAGCTACCTAGTTATTTGAATAAAATAACTAGCTACCTAGTGGATTTGAATTCTGTAAATGTCTCATATAGACATGACCTAAGGCATGTCAACATGCCTAAATTCGAGTGTGGCTCATCTGAACTCTTTTCTCATTGGTGGCAAGTAATAGTTCCTCAGTTCTTTAATTTATAAAACAAAAGCTTAGAGTGGTGTGCCCTTCCCCCAGCCTTGAGCAGGCTAAATAGACTGTAAGTGTTTGCCACAGTTGGACCAGAAAGACCCAGGTGAAGTCAATTTCTTACAGGAGTAGACTGCCTGATGAGCTTGCTTTGCAACTCAATCCAGCTGAAACAAAGGATGGGTCATCTGTCGGCTCTCCCTATATAAACACGGTGCTGACTATTAAACTTTGAGCCTTGATCAGAAATTTTTGTCTTGACTTCATCCTTCTCTTGCACCCCGTCCTTTTCATTTCCAGCCCCAGTTTCAGGTAACCCAGTTCATCCATGGCTGCTGGACAGCTATAGATGGGTTAGTCTTCAGTCTTTCTTCTGCTTTAAAAATACTTTTAATACTTTTAATCATGTGAAGGTTGCCCAAATCATGGTTAAATTGTCTTATACTTACAACTTCTAATTTCCTTTTAACTAAAACAACAAAATCAAGTGTCTTCTTCTTCTTCTTAGGAAAAAATAGAGGAGAAGATAGAAAATAGAAATCCAATACCAGAATCGAAAGAAAGGCAGGTAACTTTGGTTAATTATATTTTTCAAAATGAGTTAGTGATATTTACTTCTTTGAAACAGAGTCTAAGAGGAGGCTACATTTAATCTAAATAATTTCATGGGTGATTTCAAAACATTGTCTAAGCAAACTTTAACAAAACTTTTTCTGCTCATCTTGTTAATGACCATATTGCTTTCATAATACCATTTTTCTTAAAATTTAAAAATCAAAACCACTAGGTTTTCACAGAAAAGTCTTCTCTGTGTCCTGCCACCGAGATCTCCAGCGCCTCAGCAGCTGCTATGTCACTGATTTCATTCTTTGAAGCCAAAATTCGAAAAGCACTGGATTCACCATGGAGCAAGGTTATCACTTACCCAAACCACCCTTTTTTATTATTATTAATTTAAAAATTTATTCTAAAATCCTTCTGATTTAGCTCGCTTTTAACAGACAACAGCTTAACCTTCATGAGACCAAAGATATATACCATATACTGCCACATACATACAAAGATGCATGCTGCCACTTTGGGATTTCGAACCTGCGCTTCCTGTGTGATTTGAACTAATTGTTAGGGTAATGGTACTGGGTGCCTTTGCTGTAGCCCAGACATGATTTCCACATGTCTTTGTTGCAAGCCCAAATTCTAATCACGTGTAGGAGGCAGTGTGAACTGTAGATGAATAATACATGTGTCCCACTCTATACCCTCTGAATTTCTGAAAGTAGCTAAATAAATTTTAATTATTGATTTAAATAAATAATAATTATTTAAATAAATTTTAAAATATTTTTTTCTGCTAATTCAAACAGGACCCCTTGAGGAAGCATCTGAGACACATGATAGTCAATAAACATAACCAAAAAGAAAATAAAACTCTCTCTGCTTTTAAATCCTTTCTTTAGTCTGCCCTCTGTTCACCCCCTTGATTTTCCCACCACAACCATACATCTTTGTCTTGATGGCACTGAGGTCCTTAAAAGATTTGACTGAGTTCATCTTATCCTCACTTTTAGCACATTCTCCACCACAGTGAAATAGTCTGAAGTCTGAAGAATGAATAGACATTCATCAAAGAAGGATTTAGCATTCTTATCTATCAACTTCCTGAGCCAAAGTTCCCCTTTCTTCTAAACTCATTCCTAGCTACATAGATAATACATCACCACCTCTCCTGGTCCCTTTGACTATCCATTCTCTGAACTGTCAATCTTGCTTACAGGATTTATGCATAGTGTATCACACTATGACTGTTTGAACCTTTTATGTGAGCAATGTACTATAAGTAGCAAGTTACTTTATTCAAGGGCCATGTGTCAAGAGCTTTTAAGGTTGGCCTCCACAAATTTCACTTTGCAAACATTGTGGATTGGCATTTTGCATTTGGGTGAGAACAGAGAGTTGGAAATGCTGAGCCATGCAGGACTTGAGCGAGGATGAAGAACACAATCTTCAAATCAGTAACAGGGGCTCCACCTCAAGAACACAAGAGAAGATGCCTTCATGTCAGTAATGGGGGCTCCATCTCAAAACCACAATACAAGATGTCTTCAAGTCAGTATCAGAGACTCCATTTCAAGAACACAAGAAAAGATGCCTTTAAGTCAGTAATAGGGGCTTCAAGAAAATTTCAAGAACACAATCAAGAAAAGATACCTTCAAGTCAGTAATAGGGGCTTCATTTCAAGGACACAATCAAGAAAAGATGCCTTCAAGGCAGAAACAGAGGTTCCATTTCAAAGTAAATTTTTTAGAGTATGAGGAAATAAAAAGGCTAAATATTTGACAAAGAAAAGTCATGTTTTTCCACTATGGTCTAAAGAGATAAATACGGCTGCTTACAACATCCCTGGGCACTTCTGTTTACTAGGGAGAAGATGAGATTTAGAGAGCTATAAAGAAGATGGAGTAAGCTGCAAAACTCCAAAATCTGCACTGCTTTCACATGGAGAACTGGTGTGCCCCAACTACGTGTGGAAAATGATACAATATGAAATTTTAATTCATGAACAAATATATTCAAATATTACATAAAATCACTCCTAGGCTACATACATATGTGCTGAAACATCAATGAATTTTGTGTTTAGACTTGAGATCTCATCCCCATGACTTCCCTTTATGTATATTTAAAAACTCTAAATTCTAAAGTATTTCTATTCACAAGTACTATACTGGAAGCCAGGTCAGGTGGCCTGTTCATTGTGGCTCCAGTAACGACGTTAGAGAAGAAATCGATGAAACCCTGGTGGACTTGTTCATCATAGCATCCTGTAGAGAGAGATGTCAGGAAAGGTTGCCTCAAGCTAGTCACATCCTGAATTATCCAAGATGCCCAACCATTACTTTGAGGCAATGGCTACACTTAACGATGAGTGAAGCACACCCTTGTCAAATATTTCATACAAAGATGATATTCCAACTCGGAAAATGAGGATTGGAACTGTTCATCACCAACCCCGGGAGCTTTTTGTGGCAGCTCTGATCTGCATGGTGACAAGAATTACAGCTTCGCACTCCTTTCTACTTCCCACTGCCCCTGATAGAAGTCCCTGCTTCCTGGCACCTGCCACCAGTGATTATCCTGCCCAAGTCTATTTCAATTCCATTTTATTTTGGCAGCCTCTTTACTGCAGAGCACCCTGCTGCTAGCTCTCTGCTGGTTTTAACTAACTTGGAAAACAAACCTTCTTTGGCATGTATAATTGGCAGCATCCATGTTCTCTCCCCACCTTGCTTGCAGGGATGGAGAGTTTTGAAGTTCAAGGAAATGTGGACAAAGAGGAAAAGACAGTCCTGTGGATTTAACACCAGGGTGAAGCCTGAGAGACACACAAAGAATTTGGAGCAGCTCTTTGAAGAGGCAGTAGATTACAGCAGACCTTCCTGGGACAGGCTGTGCAAACAGGATTGTCTTAAAAAGCAAAGGAGAGGTTGCAGACCCTTCAAATTAATCACTGCCAAAATTGCTTTCCATCTGTAGAAGTGGTAGCAATTAGGAAGGAAATACAGAGGATTACATTGCAGGAGAAAAAAAGGAGAGGGATTTTATGTAAAACACTCCTGACAAGCCATTGAGCTAAAAATTTAAATGTGATCTCAGGTCTCAATGAAGGGATGAGGCTTCATACAAATGACAAAAAGAAGAAAAAAAAAGAAGAAGAAGAAGAAGAAGGGGAAAAGCCAAGGCAATTGCTTGAATACATAGCCATTCACCCCAGCTTTACTCAGCATTAGCTTTGTGGTCTTTCGAACAAACTTTAGGGTTAAAAAAACCAGTGCCAGAGAGCTATTTATAATACTGACCACATACCATTTAAATCAGAGGGAACTGGGGTGGCAGTCAAAACAATAAATGCCACAGGGTGTGGTGGTACCCACAGCTCTAACCTTAGCACTCAAGAAACTGAGTCAGGAAGATCTAGAGTTGAAGGCCAACCCAGCCTTCACAGTGAATCATGTTTTAGAGAAACAGATGGGGGTGGGAGGACAAGAGTAGGTAGGGAAAAATGAAGGAGATGTGGAGGGAAGGCAAGTACCCAGAATGAAAGTCTGAAAATTGGATGTAAGAATATATTCAGGTGACTTTAACCTTCATTTAAAACTGCATTTTGAAAGACTGTAGCCATAGTGATTGGGCCTCTGACATTATACAAGTCATTCATTCCAAAACCCTAATGTGAGCAAGGAGAGGCCATGTGGTCACAGCTACCTATTCTTATTTCTCTCTCTCTCTCTCTCTCTCTCTCTCTCTCTCTCTCTCTCTCTCTCCTTCTCTCTGCTCTTCCCTGCCTACTCATTCACCTGGTCAGTTATCAAGAAGCATGCATTCCACAGAGCAGCATGCAGTACCTGTAAAAAGAGCAGTGTAGTGGCTATTCCTGGTTATCAACTTGACTATATTTGGAATGAACTACAATCCAGAATTGGAAGGCTCACCAGTGAACCTAACCTGGTTGTTAGCATCAAGCGCACTTAGCTGTGTGACCTGCGTTGCCAGGACAACCACCTTCAATCCCACAGCCCACCTGGCTCAGTCTCCACCCTCAATGGTGTGACATCATTCTCCATATAAATTAGGAAGACACCCCCTCCTCGCTCTCTCTTTCTTCTCTCTCTACTCTCTTCTCTCCCCCTTCTGTCTCTTTCTCCTCTTCTCTGCCCCCTCCCCCACCCGCTCAATAAACCTCTCCACGTGGAACCCCCTTGGCCTGGTCTGCTGCCTGGTTATTCCCGCCTAAAACATATACAGATATTAACACTGGTGGCTGGAAAATAGAAGTTTCTGATCTGGATCTTGGTATGGAGATCTTGAAGCATAGTGGCTATGGATTCCAGAAGATTAAGACAGGGAGATCTCCGAGTTCAAGGTCATCTGGGATTAAAGGTGTGGTGGCATACACCTTTAATCTGGGCTACACCTTCTGCTGGAGACCATATAAGCACATTGAAAGAAGGGAGTCTGGCTCTCACTTTTTCACCTGCTTGCCGAGTGGGACTGAGTAACTGCTAAATCTTTGGACTTCCATTCACAGCTACTACTGAACCATTGTTGTGAATTGGACTGCAGACTGTAAGTCATCAATAAATTCCTTTACTATATAGAGACTATCTATAAGTTCTGTGACTCTAGAGAACCTAGACTAATGCAAGCAGCAAATGAGAAAGTTCCCAGCTTTTCTGTCTCACAGTTACAGCCTTTCAATGGCATTGGTATTAAGCAAGCACAGTGACTTAAATTTAGCTTTCTCTGTGTTGTGAGAGTAAGAGAGGACCACAAGATCTTATTAAAAGGTTTCTGGATGGTCTGGTGAGTAGGAGCCACTTTACAGAATGGATTAACTCACACAAAGATCATCTCAGATCAGGCAGAGGACAGATCCTGCAGGCAGGGAGATGAGCAGTTTTGAGGATGCTGAGTGCCGGGGCAGCTTGTCCTGCTGAAGAAATGGAAAGCCATATATGAAAGGAGGAGATCCAGGGTCTGCTTTGTATCTTCTTAGTAGTCTATGGGCAGAATTTGGAACCAAGAGAACAGAAGTTATCAAATTTCTTTAAGAGAGAATCATGAGATCAAATAATTTAAAGGAAGACTGGAAGCAGTGTAGAGAATGTTCCAATGGTGACACAGGGAAAACTGGATATGGAGAGCAAGAGAATGGTTGGTTCATGAATAACGCTGGTATTACTGTTTGCCCACTCATTACAAAAATGGCATATCCCCACACCAAAAACAAAAAGGAGAAAATAATTTACGGGCAGTCAGTATAAGTTCACTGGTACAGGCACCTTGGAGATGTGTAGAATGTCAATGGAACTGTATAGAGCAGTGGTTCTCAACATTCATACCACTGTGACCCTTTGAAGCTGCTGCCCTATGAAGCTGGTGACAAGTTGATCACCAGTGAAATCAGAAGAGGGCCCTCCGAGTGTGATCATGGGTGATAACAGAGACCTGAGTAGACACAAGCAGGACAGGAGCTTGCTCAGTCCATTATGCAGCTCAGGCTATGACAGCAAAGTAGGCAGTTTAAGGCACAGACACTCACTGCCTGTTTTAGAGGCAGGAAGTACATGGCCATGCCTACAGGGATGTTTTTCAATGAGACTTCTCTCCTTCTCTTATAGATGGTATTTTGTCTCTGTATCTCAGACCTCTGCTTTTATTAAACTAAACATTCTTTTGCATGTCATGGCTCTATCACCTCCTGCTAGAGCACCAGTTAGTTATATATTGGATGAGCATCTACCCATGTGACTTCATTTAACTGCAACCATAATCAATTTTTTAAGCATTTTGTATTCAGGACTAGGACTGGGGCATTGGCATAAAGAAATTGGGGTGGGATGTAGTTGAGGTCACCTTAACAACGCACTGCTGGGAAGTAGCAGAGAGCAACTAGAACAAGAATTGGTTATTTTAGGAAGAGCAGGATGAGCCCTGGAGGTGTGTGTGGATAAACAGAACTTTCTGGGAGCTTGTTAGAAGGACATAATGCGGGCCCCTCCCAGGCCTACTGACTCAATTATGTATGATTCAGCTTAGTCACATGAGCTTAACAAATGGCAAGTCATCATTTTGAAATGAGGTCACTTTTTTTTTCCTGCAAGCTGATACATACATACATACATACATACATACATACATACATATATTTCTGTATGTATTACATATCATTAACATAAATATTATATATTGATTTATAGATAGATAGATAGATAGATAGATAGATAGATAGATAGAGTATAACCTCATAATAAAACTTAGTTTACTAGGCCTAGGGAAAGCTATTTCAAAGAAAGTAAAATAATCCAAAGAGACTTCATGACAAGTTTTGTGACTGGAAAGACAGTTTTGTGTTAGAAACACTAAGGTTTTGTGCAAGTCAGATAACCACTCTCAACTTAAGTCTACTTACAAATTAGCAGTAAGGATCAAGTAAGAAAGAGTGTATACATGGAAGGACCCCAGAATCAAATCTGATACACTAAGGTGAAGAAAAAAATGATAAATTCTTTTGTCATTAAAAAGTGACTTCTACCCCACTGTGTAGACCCAGTAACACTAGGTTGTTCTAGACACCAAGGCATCAGTCTTCAAACACCATTTCCATTGAGCTGCTGGGGCTCCATGATTTAGAAGTATATATTTTATATTTTATTTTGCCTCCATCAATCTTTTTGAGCTGTGAGTTATTTGAGACCTGGCCCTTGGAAGATATACAGCTTGTGCAGAAGGAAGGGACTCCCACAAACAGGTGTAGCCTGAAGCAGTTATCAACAGGAGTCATCCATCACCATGCCTATAGAATAGAGACCCTGCCCTGATAGTTATTCTAAGAACTGAGTTCATCTAGTCTATATCTTACAAAGGGGATGAGGCTTACTAAATCAGCATATTTAGGGGATTGTAATAACAGTCTCTCTAGCATCCTGACTTAACATTCTTCTAAAGGCATACCTACTGACGAACATAAATTTGACTCATACTGAGTTTTATGTGAGAATTTTATTGATTGCAGTAAAAGCTGGCAAACGTAGATGATCTCAAACCAAATTTGATTTACCATGTCTTGGTCTAATTTCTTAATTAGCAATGAAAGACCTAAATGGAGTTTTAAATTATGTTCTAGGCCAAAACTTTGTAATTTAAATAATGAAATTGTGTTTTTTATAAGATATTAATACTAAAAATGGAAATGGTTCTGTTTCCTGAACACTGTGCCTTTAAATTTAGACACCCTATTTTCACACTTCATGTGGCATTAGTTTTTAGCACACATTTCATTTCTAATATATTTATACAGATTTTGCCTAATATTCCCCAGGTTAGGAATGTGTAATTATCATTTGTAAATAGGTGTGTTATTACAGTGAAACATTTATAGGGGGATGCATTTGTATTGTGTGTTATTCTAATAACAGTATTTACACTCCTGTCATATTTCTTTAAATAACTGTTACATACAAAAGTAATTAATATATCCTAAGAGAAATTAATCCTCAAATTTTAAACCTTTAGATAAAAACAGAAAAAACTGAAAGCATTTAACAGGTATGTGTGGGACAAAAATGGGGTCTCACATCTGCTCAGAGCTAGGGCCACTAGGCAAGGCAGACACAGAGAGTTTGACTGCATGGACCCCAGGCCACTGCTGGGCAGGCATTGGACTGTGAGAAGCCGCAGAATCCCACTATGGGGGTGAGGAAGGCGCAGTCTGGGGTCCCTGTGGACCTGTCAGAGTCAGGCTCCAACTCCAGCACTACAGATGCTGCTGGGTACCACGGAAGAGCCGGTTCTGGGGTTTCTGGGCCACATGAAGGCCAGGGACAACAGGTTCTCACTCTCAGACATCCCAGAGACCGCTGTATGTGGGGGAAGAACTGGAGAACTGAGAACAGAGTGAGGACCCTCAGGCAGACACTGGCCCTGGGGCTGAAGGGAAAGGGGCAGGGAGGAGAGATCTCTGACAGGTTCCTGTGGGGTGGAGAGAGTTTGGCTAGCTCAGGCAGCTTGCTCAGCAGGCAGCTTGGGTTGGTGGTGGCTGTGGCTTGAACATAGGGAGGCCTCCTGGCGGTAGAGAGAAACCTGTTCCATTGCTCCAGCACAGAGGGTTCAGATGAGAAGAGGCAGTCCATGGTTTTAAGGCATTTATTGTAGAAAGGCAGCGAGAATGAGAGAGTAGGGAAGTAGAGGCCGGCCATGGCCATGTGGAGAGAAAGGAGAAAGAAACGGGGAGAGGAGGAGGAAGAGGTCAAGAGAGAAGCAAGAGAGTAAGAGAGCAAGAGAATAAGAGGTAAGAAAGTGAGGAGAGAGCAAACAGCTCCTTTTATAGTGGGCTGGGCCATCCTGGCTGTTGCCAGGTAACTGTGGGAGGAGTCTAGACAGAATACCAGGAGCTTGAGGCATGTGACTGATGACCACACACCTGGGGGGGGGGGCTGTGGGAGGCTGTACCTGTCATAGGAGCCAGGGGCCCAGGAGGTGTGGCTGAACACCTTCTGTCTCTTAGGGTCACCAGAATTTCAGGCCTGTGCTCAACTGAGGACCAGGCTGTCTGTGCACAGCTCACTGCAACACAGGTATGCACATTTTATGAAAAAAATTATAGAAACAATAAGATAGAGACAAACTATGATATAATTATGTTTGTGTTTTAAATGCATTTCTCCTAAAGTAATGAAGACATCCTTAAGAGAACCATCTGACTTGAGGGGACCCTGAGGAGCCTGTAGAGTGCCCACCTGGGTAATACACAGGTCTGTGTCTTCCGGTAGTATGGCAAAACTTGACCATTTACTACAAAATGTGCACTGTTGTGTCAGTAAAACTAAACTTAAAGCAGTTTCCATATATATATATATATCACAAGAAAAGTTAAAGAAACAGCGTTATTAAACAGGAAATCCACTTGGCTGTTAAATATAAAGGGCTCAAGTGACAAAAGTCAGTTCAGCATGTTGTAATGACCAAAAGCTAAAATGATTCACAGATTCTCAGACCCTGTCCACCACTCCCTCCTCCTGAGCATAACTGAGACATTGCATAACATAGTTGTTGTTGTTGAGATTAGATTCAATATGCAGGTGTGATGGAAGTCCTCAATCAATGTTTAAAGTAGATTTTCCTGCTCACTTTGCAGAAGAAAAAGCTACTTCTGGTGATAGTGGAGGTTTAAATGATTTTATAGAAACTCCAGAAAATTAAGATCTATACCTTGATTATGCTGTTTCAGAAGGAAAGAGGGGATGAGATAGAAGGAAGAGAGGGAGAGAGGGAGGGAGGGATAGAGGGAAAGAAGGAAGGAGAGAGGAAGGGAGAAGGGGAGGGGGAGGAAGGAAGAAGGGAAGGAAGAAATTTTCTAGAGGCAGAAAATACAATAAATGAATTGGGAGGGAAAAAAATCTCAGTGTATGTAAGTAGCACAGGAAATCATCAAAGAACTTTAGAGCAGTCATGAAAGTCTCTGGATCTGAGAGACAAAAAAATAAAGATGGAAAAAAAAATTTAGGGTCCAGAGATTCAAAGGAACCAGTGTGTGTGTGTGTGTGTGTGTGTGTGTGTGTGTGTGTGTGTGTGTTTAGATTTACAGAAGGAAAAATATAAAGCAGAATATTCCCAAAAATATAAGGGAACAACAATGTGCAAAAGGAGCTCAATGAGGTCCAGGGAGCAGAAAAACGAACGTCTACGAAGACACACTACACAGAAGCTGCGGAGCACCGCAGAGAGCGCTGAACGCTGCAAGGGAAGACACTGATCAGTACAGTGAACCAAAGGCCTCTCAGAGGAAAGCGAGAGGCAATAAGAAACCACTCAAAGGAGAAGTATTTCTGTCATTTGATTTTTATACTTGGCAAAAATGCCCTTTAAAAATTAAGGTAAAATAGATGTTTATAAATAAACAAAAGCTAAACACATACATTACTAAATGGGTGCCATCCAAGAAATATCTTAGGGTACCTTGAACTGAAATTGAAGTGAAACAATGACTGGGTAACAAAACACAAGCCACCCAAAATGTAATCCCCAAAATACATGGATTAAAAAAAAAAACAGTAATTTGCAATTTGCCTTATATACTTTTCATTGTCTATAGAGCTTAAATGACAAAATCATAAGCAGCTATAAATCTGTGTAAATAGGTTCACAATAAATATATAAGAATGCCATTTTCACAACAGTAGCATAAAGTGGGGAAGGTTGGCTTACCAATATTTTCTTTGTGATTGAAGTCAGCTTAGAATTAATTTAAGACAGATTATAATTCTATGATACACACAATCCCATTTGCAAACAGCTTAAATGAATAAAATACATATAAATGAAGATTTAAAACAAAAAAATAATGTCACTACAAAAAATAAATATAGACCAGTCAGTAATGAACAAAGGGGACAGAGGAGTAGAAAGTCCTAAGCTACATAAATAAGAACCAAAATACTAAATAACTACAACTATACTGAAATTATCTTAAATAAGAATGAATTAATATTTATACCAAAAGACACTGAGTAAATACTCTGATTAAAAGGTAGGCTTCAACTATATTCTATCTAGATAAAACAAATTTTAGGCTTATGAGACATATAAGAAAACAGCAAAACAATAGAAAAATCTATGTAGTACCAAGAGTAACCAAAAGACAATAGGGATGGCTACATCAATATCTTAATAAAAAGAATGAAGAGAAAAGAGTTACAAAAGAAAAGGGACAAATCACATATTGGTGAGCCTCCCCTCACCCACAGCTCCACTTGCCTCCCAGGAAGCCATGACACACAGCATCACCTTCCTCCCTCCTGGGAGGTCTACTCCAACCCATGACACCCAAGCCAGCCAATACCAGAGACAACCAGATGGTAAAAGGCAAGTGCAAGAGCATAATCAACAGATACCAGTACAATATGCCATCAGAACCTAGCTCTCCTACTATAGCAAGCCCTGGATATCCTAACACCTCAAAAGCAAGACTGTGACCTTAAATCCCATCTCATGAAGATGATAGAGGCCTTTAAAGAGGATATAAATAATTCCCTTAAAGAAATACAGGAAAACACTGAAAAGAGAAAACAAACAAATCTCTTAAAAAAATACAGGAAAATATAAAAAAGCAGGTGAAGGAAATGAATAAGTCAGTCCAATACCTAAAAATGGAAATAGAAGCAATAAATGAAATACTAAGGGAGGCAACCTTGGAAATGGAAAACTTAGGAAAGAGAACAGGAACTACAAATGCAAGTACCACCAACTGAATACAAGAGATGGAAGAGAGTCTCAAAGGAAAAAGATACCATAGAAGAAATTGACACATCAGTCAAAGAGAATGCCAAATGTAAAAATTCCTAACTCAAAAACATCCAGGAAATTTGGGACACTATGAAAAGACGAAACTTAAGAGTAATAGAAATAGAGGAGGGTAAAGATTCTAAGTTCAAAGGATCAGGAAATATCTTCCACAAAAATCATAGAAAAATTCCCTAATCTAAAGACAGAGATGGCTATAAACATACAAGAAGCTTATACCACACCAAATATATTGGACCAGAAAAGAAAATCCTCCTGCCACAAAATAATCAAACCACAAAATGTATGGAACAAAGAAAGAATATTAAACATTGCAAGGGGAAAAGGCCAAGTACAAAGGCAGACCTACCAGAATGACACCTGATTTCTCAACAGAGACTCTAAAAGCCAGAAGATCATAGGCAGACTCTAAGAGACCAAGATACAAGTCTAGAGAACTCTATCGAACAAAATTTTCAATTACAATAGATGGAGAAACCAAGATATTCCATGAAAAAACAAATTTAGACAATATCTTTCTACTAATTCATCCCTATCGAGGATGCAAGAAGGAAAACTCTGACACAAAGAGGGGAACTACACCCTAGAAAACACAAGACATTAATCATCTCACAACAAAACCAGAAGAAGAGAAATGTGTGCATGCATGTGTGTGTGTGTGTGTGTGTGTGTGTGTGTGTGTGTGTGCGCACAAACACATTACCATCTCCAACATTAACATAACAGGAACTAACAATCATTGGTCATTAATATCTCTCAAAATCAGTGGATTCAATTCACCAATAAAAATACACAAGCTAACAACTAGACATAAACAGGATCCATCATTCTTTTGCATACAAGAAACACACTTTAGCAACAAAGGTAGACACTTTCTTTAAAGGTAGACATTTCTTCAGAGTAAACAGCTGGAAAAAGATTTTCCAAGCAAATGGACCCAAGAAACAGTCTCTAGTAGACATTCTAAAATCAAATAAAATACACTTTCAAACAAAAGTCATAAAAAATGACAGGGAAAGACCCTTCATACTCATCAAAGGAAAAATCTACCAAGATGACAACTTAATTCTGAACATCTATGGACAGGTCATTGAAACAGAAACTAAACAGAGAAAAAAATGAAACTAATAGATATAATGAACTAAATATATTTAACAGTATACCTTCTCAACAACTCACAGAACCTTCTCCAAATTGATCATATATAATCATATAATCAGGTACAAAGCAAGCCTCCACAGATATAAGAAGATTGAAATAACCCTTGAAGACTTATGGGTGGAAGTAGAAAATACCATCCTGAGTGTGGTAACCCAGAACCAAAAAGACATGTATGATATGTACTCACTGATAAGTGGATATTAGCCATAAAGTACAGAATACCCAGGATACACCCCATAGACCAAAAGAAGTTAAATAAGAAGAAAGACTCAAGCAAAGATGCTTGAGTTTCACTTAGAAGGGGGAACAAAATAGTCATGGGAGAAAGAGGAAGAGAAAGAAATGGGTGGAGGAAGGGAGTGGAAGGGGCAGGATCAGGTATGGAGAGAAACAGAGGAGAGGTCCAAAGGGCCAGGAAAATGAGTGGAAATATGCAGCTGCTAGGAGTGGGGAGGTAGGAGGAGGTCCCAAAGACCTGGGATGGGGGATGCTCCCAGGAGTCATTGTGGGCGATCTTAGCTGAGATGCCTAATAGTGGGGACATGAAGCTGAAGAGGCCACCTCTTGTAGCCACGCAGGACTCCCAGTGTAAGTACAAGGATACATACAAAAGGTTCAACCCAAAATGTGTCCTGTCTAAAAAATATTCAGGAATAAAGATGGAGCAGAGACTGAAGGAATGGCCAGCTAATAACTGACCTAACTTGAGACCCATCTCATAAGCAAAGTACCAATCTCTGACACTATTAATGATACTCTGCTATGCTTATAGACAGGAGCCTAGCATGGCTGTCCTCTGAGAGGCTCTAACCAGCAGCTGACTAAAACAGATGCAGAGACCCACAACTAATCATTGGATGGAGGTCAGGGACTCTTATGGAAGAGTTGCAGGAAGGATTGAAGGCCCTGGAGGGGATAAGAACCCTAGAGGATGGCCAATAGTGTCAACTGGACCTATGGGAGCTCTCAGAGACTGAGCCATCAACCAAAAAGCATGCACGGACTGGACTAAAGCAACTGGCATATATGTAGCATAGGATAGCCTCATCTGGCCTTAGTAGGAAAGGATGACATGCCTGATCCTGTAGAGACTTGATGCACCATGGTGAAGGGATACCTAGGAGGGCTCAGAGATGAGGGGAGGGAGTATGGGGAGAAGGATTTTGTGAGGGGAAACCAGGAGCGGGGCAACATTTCATATGTAAATAAATAATTTTTTTTTTAAAAAAGAGAGAGAAAAGGAGCATTCTACTGAAATTTTTATACAAAGAATTTAATCATAGTGGATATAACGACTACAAATACCTAAGAATCAAGCAACAGTTCCCCTAAACATATAAAGCAACAAAAAAAGCAAAGAGAAAGCAGACATTTCCATAGTAACAGCAAGAAACATCAATATCCCACATTTAATAATGGGCAAAAAATTCATTGAAAGGACAGTAAAGCCAAGGAGAATTGAAATTAAAGGCAGATGTGCATAAACTATTGAACAAATGGACATGATAGACACAAATAGGTGACTCCACTCACAAAATAGCAGAATATACATGAATTATATCCATAAATATATGAAAACTCTCACAAGCCAACAACAGCATGAAACCATTTGAAAACTAATTTGAGAAAGCAAGTTAAACAAACCTAAGATGTATATAAACCCACTATTTTGTAAGCTCGTTTAAAAAGGAATTTAAAAAGGAATTTGTATATATTGGATATTAGTCCCCTATCAGATTTAGGATTGGTTAAAAATCCTTTCCAATATGTGGGTTGCCATTTTGTCTTATTGACAGTGCCTTTTGCCTTACAGAAGCTTTGCAATTTTATGAGGTCCCATTTGTCAAGTCTTGATCTTACAGCACAAGCCATTGCTGTTTTGTTTAGGAATTTTCCCCCTGTACCCATATCTTCGAGGCTCTTCCCCACTTTCTCCTCTATAAATTTCAGTGTCTCTGGTTAATGTGGAGTTCCTTGATCCACTTACACTTGAGCTTTGTACAAGGAGATAAGAATGGATCAATTTGCATTCTTCTACATGATAACTGCCAGTTGTGCCAGCACCATTTGTTGAAAATGCTGTCTTTTTTCCACTGGATGGTTTTAGCTTCCCTTGTCAAAAATCAAATGACCATAGGTGTGTGGGTTCATTTCTGGGTCTTCAATTCTATTCCATTGATCTACCTGTCTGTTGCTGTACCAGTACTATGAAGTTTTTATCACAATTGCTCTGTAGTACATGGTGATTCCACCAGAGGTTCTTTTATTGTTGAGAATAGTTTTTGCTATCCTAGGCTTTCTGTTATTCCAGATGAATTTGCAAATTGCCCTTTCTAACTCAGTGAAGAATTGAGTGGGAATTTTGATGGGGATTGCATTGAATCTATAGATTGCTTTCGGCAGGATGGCCATTTGGCAGTGCATGGATGGGCAATGCTATTCTCCTCAGATCTGAGCTATGGGGTGGAAACATCAGTGCCAAGTATGGCACCAAAAACTCTTCACGTTTTTGACTGGGAAGGTCCCAGCATTCCTGCAAAGGAACACAATGTATAGGCATTGCTCTTGTTGAACTCCATAACTAAATGATAAAACCCCATTGCTGAAGATATCCCTTTGGTTTCAGGGCATAGTGAAATCAAGCTTGAATGCAATGAGAAAATTCCTCTGTTCTGACTATCATAGTGTCAGAAGGTGCTATGCAGAGTATAGGAGGAATAAAGGTAATAATGGCTTTACCCAGCACTGGACCTTGCATGCTACAATACTGAACTCTCAGGAAATATGGGTCCCCTCGTGCAGTAGTGACATTGCTGTTATAGATACAACCAATCAATCACTCTTCTGGTATGGCTGGGAAGGGGGCCACAAGGCCCCACTTCTAGCTAAAAAGATTTTGGCAATGAATGGCTGCTGGAGAAAGGGGAATCAGCTCATTCCAGGGGTGTAGAATGAGGTTGCCAAGGTTCAGTGCATTATGCCATACCCATGAGCATAAGATCAATATTAATTGGACTCAGCTGATTAATTTTTTAATTGTAGATGACATAAAGGTGGGCATGTGTTGGTGGACAGGAAGAAGTTGGAGGGAAATGTGAGGAGGATATGACCAAGATACATTATATACATGTATAAATGAAATTATCAGAGAACAAATAAGATACTGATGTGATTTATTGCGACAGCCATTTCTTCAAAAATTTTTCTAAACAGCCAATAAGTGTATGAAGAAATGCCCAGCATTACTGATCAGTGTATTGGTGAAGACAAGGGGAATTGGAATCTTAATGCTGCTGGTAAAAATATGAGGCATAGACAGATAAAAGTCTTTCTCTAATGATTAAGCATATGATTCTGCAATTCTATTCATAGGTGTCTACTTAAAAAGCACGTGCCTAACATCAGTTTTAGGGGCATGTTCTAATGGCAAAAGAAAAATTGGAAACAACCCAAGTTTTTATCAACTGATAAATAGATGGAAGAATGTGGTGCCCACCAGCAATTGGAGTTTTACTTGGCATCTGAAAGAAAAATGTGTTCATAGAAGCTGGTCACAGGGACCAGCTATATCCTTCATCCACATAAAATGTCAACAGCATGCTAATATAGAGTGATAAGACATATGCTTGAGGTCTCTTAAGGCTGGAGTGATGGGAATCCTACAGAGTGATGGATACGTGACGTAATGTTGTGTTAGTAATAAGAACAGTCCAAGATTGAGTGTAGTAATGGATGCCCATGAATAACAAGACATTAAATTGTGTATTTTAAATGGGTAAATTGTGGATAATGAACTCCAGGGCCACGAAGTGGGAGTGGGTGGGTAGGGGAACAGGGTGGGGGGAGGTTAGAGGAAACTTTTGGGATAGCATCTGAAATGTAAATTAAGAAAATATCTAATTTAAAAAAGAAAAAATTATATCTCAATAATACATTATGAACAGTAGATATGTTTGACACAATTTTTATGGAAATGAAAATTAACACCAGAGTTAGAAACAAACTGAACATCAATTTTGACAACCAATATATGTGTCTTATACCTGATATTACCGAGAGAAGAAGAAATGAGGCATTTGCAACATCCATACAGTGTTGGGGAGACTCTGCTATTCAATTACCACATCCGTTTTAGTTCTTGTGATTTATCCTGCAGTGTAGGGAAATGTGTCACCGAAGTCTGAAGTTTCTGAAGAAGTGTCACCTTTTATATCTCTAGACCCAGGCATCATGTGTATTGGTGAGTTGTTGCTAACATGTGATAGGAAATGCGCTGAACTAGAACCGCAGTCTGTCCCATGAAAACAAAGCCTGGCTTCTGGCCAGCTTCTGATACTTGCCCAAAGAAGCATAGGATATAAATCTAGCCAAAATGAGACCATGAACCTGTAGCAGTAACACATGTGAACAAGGCTGGTCAAAGTCAAAACTGTGTGCAAAGTCTGGGACACAGGCTAATGAACACAAGTCTCATCTTTGGTGCTCCATAAGCCACACAAACCCATTATTAGTAACATACAGCTACCCCTCATAAATACACCATGGAGTAAGTAGCTTTGGACTGGCTATGGTAAACCCGGAGAAGCAAAGCTCAGTATACTAATTGTATATACTGAGAAATTTCTGAGAAGTAAGTCATGTTTTTAGAAAAGATAATCTGGGCTCTTTATAAGCCAGGATATAAACCAACTCTGATGTACATTTTCTCAGTGTGATCAGACCACCTACTTCTGCCCCATCATGAGGCATATGCTATTCCTCCTTTAAAAAAAATGATGATAAATGAGGTTGGTAACCTTTTGTCTTAAAGAGAAATGCAAAAGGCTACACTACTTACTGTGGGGAGGAGGGGGTCCTACAGGTCTCTCATTCTGCGGCTCTACTTTGTTGTCTGGAGTGATGTAAGACTTTTTGTTGGTATCTTGCAGAAGCATCAAAAACACCTTTGGGAATTAAGACAAAATACATATATTTTACATTTCTTCACAAATTACACTTATTTGCACTTCTTTGGTCTCAAACACCCATTAGGTAATAACAACACACATAAAATACATCCTGTATTTCATTGGTCATTCATTTAATTAATGTAACTCTAAGAATGTATGTCCCTTGGGGGTTCTAATATACCATGTCACTAAAACAATTAAGTTGTGACTTTTTGATGCCACTATTTAGTGAGAACTTGAAGAAGATCAAGCTTGATGTGTTTAAACCCTAGATGAATCTCAAATCAACAAAAATATGACAAAGGGAAAAAGAGTGTGACCCAAGGCAGCAGGACCTGTGGTGTGCTAAGAGCAATGAAGCCCTTGGCTGCATTTGAAGACCTGGGGGACACAGGAAGGGCTGAACTAAGTACCTCCAATATAGATCAAGGGGGGTGCTTTAGCCCTACACCAGAAGACAAACATACTCAGCCATGTGGCAATGCCCCTCTATGAAGAAGGCACACAGGCTCCTTCGTTGATGGTGCTGAGACAATTTGTGACCACGGGCACAGGGCTCACCACCAGGCTATGAGAATATTGCGTCTGTAAAGCCAGCAATGAGCATATCTGTCTATGAGTGGTAGATTCTGGTTGAAGAGGCTTTGAGCAACCCTTGGATGCATGTACTCTCTGTTCTATAATCATGTCTGTAGCAAAAATTCACTGCTAAGAGAAGCACAGTACACTGTGTCTGTAGCCACTTTATATATGTGTTCACAGTACACTGTGTTTGTAGCCACTGTATACATGTGTTCACAGTACACTGTGTCTGTAGCCACTGTATACATGTGTTCACAGTACACTGTCTCTGTAGCCACTGTATACATGTGTTCATAGTACACTGTCTCTGTAGCCAATGTAAACACATGCTTCATCCCTCCCATCTCTGCACATATCTACCACAAAAACATCCGCAGAGATCCAGGTCCCTCTTGCCCTGGCTACACTTCTAGGGACTTAGTCCAACAACTAGCTCACACTCAGCATGCCCACTCTCTTCATGAACTTCTGAATTATAAACAATATCACGAGTCATTTAAAAAAGCAAAGAGTCTTGAACTTGTCAACAAATTCCTGGTCTGACCCTTTCCACTGGGGAAGACACATGGAGAGGGTCCCAGAGACTAAAGCAAAAACCAAGTGAGCCCAGAGGGATAGGTTTCTACTCTCTCTTCATGTGGTTAATTAGTTTGGACAAAATCCTACTGAGTAAAAGCTGTATGTATCTTCAACACTGGTCAAGGTCAGGAGTTTTTGTTAGATATTAGGTAGTTCTCTCCTTTGAAAGATAACAAATACTACCTATTTCCTGCAAGATCTCCAAAAAAAGCCACAACACTCATCCCACTACAAATAAAAACAGTGTGAACAATAACTTAGAACAGCACAGTGCATATATGCCAGCCATACATCCCTGAATACATTAGTTCATCACTGTGTGACTTAGTTTCTTGGTGAACAAAATGGTAATAATAAGACAACATGTTATAGGACACTGAAAGCAATAAATGCATTTTTAAAGAGAAACTGATGGGAACAATGCCTGGCATGTAACATGCACATGCTGTCTCATCCTGACTTGCCAGGGGAACACACGCACACGATAGGCTTCATTATGTAAATCTCAAATCAATCTAATAAGATAAGTAGTGCTAGCCCCACTGTAGACAAAGGCTTGGAGGATCAGCATGATAATCATTCGCTCAGCACATACATACAGAATAAAATTAGAAACAAGACTGTGAGCTGAGAATTAGTCACTGAATGAGAACTTGTCTATGAGATTTATTTCAAAAGAAAATTTTATTTGATGGCTGGCCACATGTAACTATATCATGAAGCATATTTTTATTTCAATAGGTGACTTTTACAACAGTCTTCATGCTTTCTTTTTAAACTCCGATATCTTTGTGTGTGTGTGTGTGTGTGTGTGTGTGTGTGTGTGGATACGTCTACCTATACACACATATTCAGACACTTATATATGTACAGACAACAAACATACAAATATGTATAACCTCTTTCTTCGTCTTACTCTGTACCCAAAAGAACTTAGTTAGAGTTTCCCGTCCACCCATACACTAGTCTTGTTAATCAAGTGTCGGTCGAGTGTCTCTCCAGCTCATGAGTGTGCAAGGCAAACAACAGATCCAAGATCATAAGGAAGAGTGGAGTGCCATCTGGTGCTGACTCTCCTTAGCTGCAGGCACACTGACCAGGGGTTTCAGGGATTAAAATGTCAAAGGAGCCTGAGGGACAGAACAGAAGGGTCACATTTCTCAAAAATAACTTGAAAATGAATCCTGTAGGCAAATGTCTGGGCTCCTGGTGTGTACATGCTTTTGAAGTTTGGATCTGTAAATTATGTGCTAAATAGAAGTAGTCACTCTCCTGTTGCAAGCCTCCCTTTTGGAACAGTCTCATGGAACTCAAACATCTAGAACAGGACAGAAAAGGTCAGGGTATTATAAAACAAAATATATGAAAAGAATTCCAACATTCCACTAGGTTCTGGAACTATAAGTCCCCATTTTCATTTCAAAGTGTTCCTTATCATTTGACACAGATCTTCTACAAAAGATAATCAATTTTGTTTCATATCTCCACTTATGGACAGATGAAAACTACTGTAATCATTCTCATTATAGGTAAAATTGTGAAAGACCTTCTGCTATAAACACTCCTACAAAATGGATATAAAGGAGGTATGAGCACATGCATAGGACATCATCTGATAGATCTGACCATCTAATATCCCAGACACATTTTCTAGTCTATGAAGCATCTTGTATTTGCACACTATGCAGAGAAGAGTATCATATCTGTATACCTCATCCTGCTCTTTGAATGTTTTTCTATCACTTGTAGATGAAAAGTGGCCAGAGGACAGTTCAAATAGGAAAAATATTTCCCAGACCTCTCTGTCTTTATATAAAAGAGTTAGATAATCATCTCTTCTAATATTTTGCATCTCACAAAGATTATTCCAACAGTCATCTCAAGTAAACAAATCTTCACAACCCCTCATGCTGTTCCTATTTTTATTCAAACAAACTGAATGGATATGAAATATGCCATGTTGAGGTTAAACCCCCAAAGACACCAACTAGCAAGGAAAAAGATGAGCAGAAAACAATATAGCTTTAAATGCAATGGCTAGGGATTTTCTGTCCTTTTTTCTTTTTTTGGTGAAAAATAAATTCAACAGTTGGGAGATTTTTCATTTGGAAACTTATGTCTCCTTAATTAAGAGAAGCTTCAGGGTGTAAGCCTGCTACCATAGCCTCATGTCATCTGTGCACTGATAGTGCTATCAATCCCTTGGGCTGGAGGGCAGTGGTTCATTGGCTGCACTCTCTGTTTAAAGAGTACTGGCAAATAGTGTCTGACCCCAGGCGCAACCCACTCTCAAAGTGTCAGTGTGATGGACTATACCAGATATGGCCAGAACATCCTGCCTTTGGCAGGTGCTAGAGAAACTGATGAGACTGACCTGCCTTCTAATGACAACAGAGTTGGGCTGACTGATGACAGTGGCAAAGATGGAATTGCCAAGCTTTAACTAAAATACAGCATGGACTGTGTTTTGTTTCAGTTTCTCCTAAATGAGAGAATTTTGCTTCTCTGTTTGCTTTTTATAAGGAAAAGATGGCACCATGTAAAGATCTCAGATAAATAAGACATAGGAGTTAGTTGGAATTTCTCCCAAATGAAGGACTCTGGCCAAAGTGCCTCTATTGTACCGCACAGTGAGTTGCACCCAAAAGCACCCTCTCGTCACACAGAAGCACCACTGCTCTGGGATAGCTGCCTTGTCATATCAATCACAGGCTTGGAAACCTATGACTGCACATCTGTTACCTTATGATTTTGTAGGTCATACTATAAAGTGAGATTCCTGAACCCCAATCCATGAAGAACATTCTCTCTTGCCTCCATATCTTGGACTGAAGCTCTAGCCTCCATTTTCTGATTCTGCTTTATTATGATATCAGTGTTTCCCATCTGAGCATGTTGTAACCATGCAATGCGGACCTGTCTCCTTACATTAGTTCCACCCAGAAAATAGATGTGTTTCCCCTCGTCCTAAGTTCCACAAAGTGGCATTTCAGGTTCCAGAAATTAGGACATGACCATTTGAGAGAACTCATTATTCGTCTTATCACTCCATTAGAACATGTTTAATGCAAGACTGGCTATATATTTCGATACCCTGAAAACAGTGAAAGACAATGCAGAGGGCAGTAGACAGCATCATGCAGCACACTAAAGCTCTGATTCCTGATGGTGGAAAATATGATGCCTTCCCTGGTTCATCTCTACAGGGCAGGGTAAGTGTGATAAGTTAGATGAGATATAAAAAATTAACTCTAAGTCAGACTAGCAGTCTTCAGCACCCCAAAATGGCTTTTTATAAAGTGAAAGTGTCAAGTATAGGCTCCAGCCTGATAGACTGAAACCACAATGTTTAAATCACAGGGCAGGAGCCAGAAGGGCTTGACCTTGAGAACTTTAAATTAAGAAGACTTAAGTACAAAACTGAACCCACCTGGAAATAGTAACCACATTGTATTTTGATGAAAATAAACAAGGGAATAGAAGGAGGGGGACGAAAGAAAAGGGGAAAGGAGGGAAGGATGAAAAGATGAGTGAAGCTACAGGGAGGGAGATAAGAGAGAAAAAGAGAACACATTCCCAAGCAATCTAAACCTTCTCTGCCTTCCTCTCTTTCTTCTGCTGATTGGGGTGGGGCACATTAATATATAATTTCCTTTATATATTATGTTGGAGATAGATAGATAGATAGATAGATAGATAGATAGATAGATAGATAGATAGAAAGAAAGAATATACTGGAGTTGGAGCCATGCATGATCTCTAAAGAAGCCACTGTGCAGATGACCTGGAGGTCAGAGGAAATAGGGAAACATCAAAGATAAGAATCAGGTTTCTCACTATTAACCAGACAAGACAGAAACAATCACAGAGGAAATATGAATGAATGTTTATTATTAAGTAGAATTGAAATCTTTGATTTCAATATTTACACAGAATGAAAAGAAAAAAAAAAGTCATGCTTTGTTCAAGACAGAGCCTAAGGCCACCAACTACCTCTCTATTGATCACTGTACCAACCAGGACGTTTTGGAAAATCAGCCATACTGAGCCATCATAATGTGATGGAGGCAGCTCCCCTTGCCAGACAGACTCAGGATCTCAGACTTGAAATGAAGTGTCTTTATCTACTGAGTCAACTGTTTGTTAATGAAGCTCAGATACAATCCAATTTCAAATATCAACTTAGGGATATAGAAACCATAATTGATTTTTAAAAACTTATTTTATTCTTTAAGCAAAATCTGCTTTCTAGTTACATGGAGTCAGAATCTCTATTTAGCAGGTTTTCTCAACTCCAAGAAAGTTATCAGGCAAAATGCAGATAAACAAAGAAAAAGCACGCAGAGAAGCCACTTAATTGGGGGTCGATAGCCACAGTAGAAGGTAGTCAATGCTCCTGTAAAGAGACATTGACAGACTATACCAAACAAAAGAAAATTCTTCAAAGACACTTAATCTTTTTGCAACTTAAGATAGCTTACTCAAACCAACCCAAAGATAACACTATATTGTGTTTCATTAAGTCTCATGAGTATTTTAGGTATTTTAACTCTTGTTTGTGTTTTCCCCTAAGAAAAGAAATATTTTTTAAAACACATGTGTCTGTATGAGAGAGTCAAGAAGAAATACCTCAGATTCAATAAATCAATATATTTTTAGGACCTATTATGTGAACAGCACAGCATGTACAAAATGAGAAAGGAGAAAAATCCCTGCAAGCAGTTGAAGAGATTCATGTTACATCCCCAAAGCAACTGAGCAATTGCTCTATCACTTCTTTAGCTATTGTTAAGATGGGTAAAGGAGGGAGACGCATCTGGACAAAGACAAAGTAATGTGCAGATATGAGTCAGGCAAGTTCACTGTTCCTTTAAGAACACAATTAGAATGAAAGAGCCTTGTATTTTGAAGGTAGTGGATCCAATGCTCTATGTAGTCAATACATTGATAGCTTAGATTTTAACATGTACATATTAATAAAAAGAAGACATATTTTTCAGAAAAGAATCAAAGGGAGAGATAATTAAGAAATTTCCAGAAACATAGAACCACATATATGTAAATCACAAATACAAATATTGAAGAAAATAAAGTTAGTACTAAGTACAAATAGAGATATTTAGGATACAAAAACAATATTATAAGTCATACTACAGTGGCAAACCTAATATAACATTTGAAAAGGAGAGGGCATTCCATGGAACTTCAGCATGTTGGTAGAAGCTCAGTTTAGCTCTTTCCCCCTGACCCTCCAATGCTTTCTTTTTAACCCATTTCAATTTCTTTGTGTCAGCCACTATCTCACATAAACACTTTCCATGATAACTTCCCATTGACCACACTAAACTGCCCTGCCTGTCTTTCCAGACCTTTAGACCTCTCCAAACTTACCCTTTATTCCTGTAATAGCCGCAGGAGCTGTTACAAGAAGGACTATAGAAGCCCCTCTTTTTACCTAAGACTATTTCCTGCAGATGCTATATCTTGGTGTGGACCCCATTCTCCAGACACTTTGCTATGGCCCCACACAGCCTTTCCTCCTATCCTATCTCCATCCCTTTATGTCACCTACAGACCCAAAGAGGCACTCCCTGCCAGGGACTTCACAGAAACCACACTTGCCAATAATATAAAGGTAGCAGCTGCAAACAAAGAACCCAACCCTACAAAGACATGACAAAAAGAAAAATCTGAGGGCCAGAGGTTTTTAGCACAGAATTCTACAAGACCTTCAAAGAGTTAATGCCAATACTTCTCAAATTATTTCACAAAAATAGAAACAGAAGAAACACTGCCCAATTCACTTTACAAGGCCCTAGTAACCATGATACTCAAATTACATAAAGACCCAATAAAGTAAGAGAATTGCAGAGCAATTTCCCTTATGAACATTGATGAAAAATTCTCAATAAAACACTTGCAAAGTGCATTTAAAAGCTCTATAAAACTATCATCCATATGATGAAGTAGGCTTCATCCCAGAGATGTAGGGGTATTTCAGGTTACATAAACTGATAAATGTAATTTACCATATAAACAAACTGAAAGACAAAACCACATTGGCATCTCATTAGATTCTAAAAGAAGCTTTGACAAAATTTAGCATCCCCTTCATGATAAAATTTATGGAGAGATTAGGGATACAATGGACACACCTAAACATAATAAAGGTAGTTTAAAACAAACCCATAGCCAACTTCAAATTAAATGGAGGGAAACATAAAGCAATTCCATTAAAATCAAGAAAAGACTAGTTTTTCTACTCCTTCCATACCTACTCAGTATAGTACCTAATTAAGTGACACCCACCCAAAAAAATATCTACCAGGAAACTCCTACAGCTGAGAAACTCTTGATCAAAGTAACTCGATACAATGTTAACTCAAAAAAAAAAAAAAAAAACCTTCAGTAGTCCTCCTATATCCAAAGGACAGACTGAGAAAGAAATCAAGGAAGCAACACCTTTCACAATAGCCTCCAATACTATAAAGTATCTTGGGGCAACTCTAACCAAGCAAGTAAAAGACTTGTATGATAAAAACCTTAAGACATTGAATAAGATATTCAAAGATGGAAAGCACTCCCATGATCATGCGTTAGTAGGAAAAATATAGTAAAAATAGCAATCTTACCATTGCTATTGATTTAATGCTATCCCCAATCAAAATGTCAACATAATCCTTTACAGATTGTTACAATTTTAGGCTTCATATAGTTTCTATTACTATGATGAAACACCATGACTAAAAGCAAGTTGGGGAAGAAAGAGTTTATTTGGCTTACACTCACACATTGTAAGCTATCAACCAGAAGGCAGGACAGGAACTCAAACATGGCAGGAACCTGGAGTCAGAAGCTGATGCAGAAGCCATAAAGGGGTACTTCTTACTGTCTTGCTTCTTATGGCTGGCTCAGCCTTCTTTCTTATAGAACCAAG
The DNA here is from genome assembly GCA_902729485.2 of Mus minutoides. Classification (NCBI taxonomy): domain Eukaryota; kingdom Metazoa; phylum Chordata; class Mammalia; order Rodentia; family Muridae; genus Mus; species Mus minutoides. The sequence continues at coordinate 1,457,810 of LR749857.1, forward strand.
GACCACTAGCACAGGGATGACACCACACACAATGGACTGGGCCCTTCTGAATTGATCATTAATTTTAAAAATGCCCTAGAGCTAGATTTTATCAAGGTACTTTCTCAATTAAACCTCCTTCTTTCAGATAACTCTAGCCTGTGTCAAATTGATACAAAACTATCCAGCACGTACGGAAACACAGAAAAACACAAAATAGCTAAAACAATACTACTAATAAGAGACATGCTAAAAGTATCTGTATCCCTGATCTCAAGTTGTACTACAGAAGTATGGTAATAAAAACAGCATTATGCTTACACAAAAACAGACATGTTATTCAATGGAATTGAATTGAAGACCTAAACATAAATCCACCCATGTATGAACACTGTTTGTTTGTTTGTTTGTTTGTTTGTTTGTTTTTATAAAGAAGCCAGAAATATACACTGGGGAAAAAAGACAGTATCTTCAACAAGCAGTGCTGGTCAAATTGGAAGGCTGCATGTTAAAGAATCCAAATAGATCCATACTTATTACCCTGCACAAAACTTAACTCCAAATGGATCAAAGATCTCAATATAAAACCAGATTCACTAAACCTGATTGAAGAGAAAGTTGGAACCTAGAATGTATTATATAGAAAAGACTTTTAGCATATTATATCACAGGCACTAAGATCAACAACTAATAAATGAGACCACATAAAACTAAAAACTTATGAATGGCAAAAGACACCATCATTTGGACAAATGATACCTATAAAATGAGAAAAGATTAGAGGTCCTTGGTCCAGTAAAGGCTCAATGCCCCAATGTAGGGGAATGCCAGGGCAGGGAAGCAGGAGTGGGTGAGAGGGTGAGGGCACACTCTCATAGAAGCAGTGTAAGGGGGGTTGAAATAGGGGGCTTCTGGGTGGGAAACCGGGAAAGGGGATAACATTTGAAATGTAAATAAAGAAAATACCAAATAAAAAATAAAAATGGGAAAAGATATTTACCAACTATATATTTGATGGATGGCTGATATCCAAGGTATATAAAGAAATTTAAAAAAACTTGATATAGAGAAAACTCGAATAATCAAATTTAAAATGGATACATATCTAAAACAGAGAATTCTCAAAAGAGGAAACTCAAATGGCGAAGAAACACTTAAAGAAATGTTCAACATCCTTAGCTCTCAAGGAAATGCAAATCAAAACAATTTTTAAATTTCATCTTAAAACAGAATGTCTAAGACTAATAAAACAAATGACGGTTCATGCAGGTGAAGATGCGGAGCAGAGTAACATTCATTTGTTGCTTGTGGGACTGGAAGCTTATACAGTCAATATGGAAATCAGTGTGGTGGTTCCTCAGGAAGATGGGAATCAATCTACCTCAAGATACAGCTATACATCTCTGAGGTATATCCCCAAAGGATATTTTATCCTACTAAACACTTGTTCGACCATGCTCATTGCTGGAAGAAATTGGAAACAACCTAGTGGCCCCTCAATAGAGGAATGTATAAAGAAGACACAAAACAAGCCGGGCGTGGTGGCGCACACCTTTAATCCCAGCACTCAAGAGGCAGAGGCAGGTGGATTTCTTAGTTCAAGGCCAGCCTGGTCTACAAAGAGAGTTCCAGGACAGCCAGAGATACACAGAGAAACCCTGTCTCAAAAAAAAAAAAAAAAAAAAAAAAAAAGAAGAAGAAGAAGAAGAAGAAAACACAAAACATTTACACAAGAGACTATCACCCAGCTATTGAAAGAGAGAGAGAGATAGACAGAGATAGAGAGACAGAGACAGAGAGAGGGGAAGGGAGAGAGAGAGAGAGAGAGAAATTCATAAGTAAATGGATGGAACTAGAAAAAAATTCATCCTGAGTGAACCCAGATTCAGACAAATATGAGATGTATTCACTTATAAGTGGATATTAGCTGTTCAGTTCATGATAGCCAACCTATAATCCATAGAACCACAAAGATCAAGTATAGGGTAAGGGACCTGATGTGAGGAGTGAGACTTCCTTAGGAAAGATAGATAAAATAGTTGTGGATGGATTGAGAAATGGATGGATGGATGGATGGATGGATGGATGGATGGATGGATGGATGGATGGGATTGGAATGTGAGAATCAAGTGTTGAGGGGGATGAAGAGGAGGATGAGAAAGGGCATATGGGGAAAGAGTTAAATTGAGTTTTGAGGGTAGTATACAAACCTAGTACAAAAGAAGCTTTGTAGATTTGTGCATGTATGAAAGTGATCTAAATTAAATCACCAGATAATGGGGTAACCAGAACCCCAACTGGACATTTTTGTCACCAAATGGAAGTTTCCAGTACCTAGATTGAGTTATGTCTAATGGAGTTGTTGGCCAAAGTGGTACAGTAGGAACCCCGAACAACCTTGGCTGTTGCCAAGACTAGTTTGCTCTCAACAAACTAACAGCAAAGTCTTACTGCTAAAGACAACAACTACATAACTCATAGAAACACTTCCAGTTTAGTATTTTTATGGGATCTCTGAGTGGCAAACACATGGGTCTCTACATCTCCCATGAGGGTCTTCTTATTTGTCTTTTTTCCTGCTTGTTTTGACCAATTATAATGTATTGGGTTTTGTTTTATCTTATTAATACATTTTTTCTTTTATTATTACCCTTAAAATTCTGTTTTCTAATGAGAGACAGAAAGTGGTGGATCAGGATGGAAAGGGACTGGGGAGGAACTAGGAGGAATAAAAGGAGGGGAAATCTCAATCAGGATATATTCTGTAAGAAAAAAAAACCTACTTTAAATAAAAGAGGGGAAAGAAGGGCACAATCCTGAAATGACACACTACGCCCCGGATTTCTTCCCACTGAATCTCACATTGTGGTTGGTAGTTTCTCATGGGGGGTTGTGCCTGGAGCCACTGCTTCATGTGAGCACATGAATAAGTAATGATGTGGAAACAGGCTTCTCTAACTGCTCTAAGTCCCAGGCTGGCACCTGGAGCACTCACTCTCTACCCTTCCCATCGCTTAGCTATCATGATTAGTGCAAGCAGTATCAAAGGCACCTTGTCAGGTTCTATCCAGAATAGACTCCCCTGTGTGAATCATGATCACCCTAGAGGTGGGGAAAGAAAACACAGAAGTTAGCTGACTTCTATGAAGAGGCTTCCAAAAGCATAGAGCTATGAATATGAATATGATGGTGATGATGTAATGTAATATTGACCAACACTATGAATATGAATATGATGGTGATGATGTAATGTAATATTGACCAACACTAGGTCTTTGCCGGCTTTTCAGTTTCCAGTCCTCAGCATTCTGTAGCTCACCATGGTGAATTTTTTTATTTACCTTAGTTTTCCATAAAATAACACTTATAAAAAGAGAAAATGACCCAGAAAAATTCTGCTCCTATGAATAACAAAAGCAAAACAAGTATGCAGCCAGCAGAGCCGGCTCTCCTAGCCTCAGCAGACTCTCCACTGTAATTTCACATGGGACTGAAAAGCTCAGCAGATCTGAGAGTCAGAAAAATGGGAAAGAGGAACATACGTACTAAGAGCATACAATTATCTTATTTATAAATATGCCTTTCACTGAAAATTATACCTAGCAACCTATCTTTGGCCTCTCCTTGCAATAGCATAGAGAGATACATAAATCACAGTAGCCACCCAAGCATCTCAGAGTTAAGCATCAACCCAGAAGTGAAGACCACAGTAGTTAACCAAGCATCTCCGAGCCAAGCATCCATGGAGAAGAGGAAGACCCGCCTCAGGGTTTTAAAGTATTTAAACTCATAAAACATGAAAGACAAGCATTCCCTGGTTTCACTCTTCTTCCTGTTAAATATTAACTAGATTCTTGAAGTCTCCTTTTTGATTAAATAGATAACATGTTAATTACATGAAACGGATGCCCATTCCTCCTGACATATGTAGTATCAGAGTAAATTGACATGAATGTGTAAGAATAATGATAAGAGTTCTTCATCCAAAACACTAACTCACCTTCTGCCCCCACAGGCACAGGTCTCCTGTTTTAGTCTTAGCACTGGCTGAGCTCAGTTTCTCAGTAGTAGGCAATGCAAAACAGCAAAACAGCCAGTAAACCAACAGAGACTGAGAACAGCCTTTCCTTCCAGTCTAAAAGATCTAGACTATGAAACCACAGTTGAAGCACTTTGTATCTATAGGGAAATTGACAGTGTGCTGGCTCAAGACCTCAGCTATTCAAATCCTAGCCTTCTTTCCCAATGCTGAGACCTGTTTTCTAAACATTTGAAGTGGTGACAGTTGGTGTTTTAGCCACATCTGAGTATGTAATTCAGTGAACCACAGACCTGTAAACCTGCACGCAGGCAGGACAACTGACCAAACCCAACTCACGCAATCAAACGAAAAGAAGGCTCAGATGTGCCCTGGTCTTCTATTTTGTTGCAGGGAAGGCTGTTAATCTATCAAAAGTCCCTGAAGGTCAAGTGAACTTGGGAGCATGGATGTGATTTAATTCCATTGTCACTCTAAGGAGGTGACAGTTTCCCTGCAGATGACAGGTGACATTAGCATTTTTACTCTTTTGCCCAAGTCATGTAACTATAATTTTTCATACTCAGAATATCAGTGAAAACTGTTCTGTTTCTTGTGTGTTTGCTTGTTCAATGATTTAGATGTTATGAGCATATATTCATTAATGAAATAGTCATTTAAATAAATTGCATACTTAAATTCATTCTGCATAGCCCTCCTATCCTCCCTTCTTTGGTGCCCCTTCTCTACCTAAACAATGTCCCCCTTTCAAGTTTGTTTTCAAAGTCTAGATTCTGAATATGAGAGGAAATTCACAGTGCTCATTCTTGGTATAGCTTGTTTTTACTTAGCATAATGATCTCTAGCTGCACCCATTTTCATACAATTGACATAATTTCACCATCTGAATCAAACTACAATATGTACATTTGCCACGGATTTTTTTAAAAGACATTCAGTAAATTGTATCTTGGGTATTCTAAGTTTATGAGCTAATATCCACTTATCAGTGAGTGCAAATCATGTGTGTCCTTTTGTGATTGGTTTACCTCACTCAGGATGATATCCTCCAGATCCATCCATTTGCCTAAGAATTTCATAAATTCATTGTTTTTAGTAGCTGAGTAGTACTCCATTGTGTAAATGTACCACATTTTCTGTATCCATTCCTCTGTTGAGGGACATCTTGGTTCTTTCAAGCTTCTGGCTATTATAAATAAGGCTTCTATGAACATAGTGGAGCATATGTCCTTATTACAAGTTGGAACATCTTTTGGGTATATCCCAGGAGAGGTATTGATGGATCTTCCAGTAATACTATGTCCAATTTTCTGAGGAACCGCCAGACTGATTTCCAGAGTGGTTGTACCAGCTTGCAATCCCACCAACAATGAAAGAGTGTTCCTCTTTCTCCACATCCTCACCAACATCGTGCAGGGTTTTTTAAATTGTAGGTTGATTGCTTTTTTTT
>LR749856.1:0-15188 GCA_902729485.2 Mus minutoides
TGTGCTCACTCCCCCTCTCAGTGCTGGGACACACCTGGCTGACGCCCTCAAGTCCAGTGCCACTACCCCTGTGAGTTCATGTTCATGTCCGTCAGTCCTGCTGTGTCTAGAAGGACTCGTTGCGGTCCTGCTCTTACAATATTTCTCTTTCTTCTCCTGCAGGGTTCCATGAGCCCTGAGGAGAGGGATTAGCTAGGGTATAAAATAAAAGCTTTTTTTTTTTTAAGAAAAAAAAAAAAGGCAAAATGAACAACATTCTTTCATTTAGTAAACTCTTTCAGTAACTGCCTCTGGTGACAACAATCCCCACCAAGGTTTAGAACACTTCCTAGAATTTCCACTAACTTAATAAAATACAAAGTAGATCCTGAAGTTTTCAAAATTGAAAATGAGGTAAGTAATAATATTCTTCTTCACCCCACCCCTCCAAAAAAATCTAAGATTAACAGAAAACATGAAATTTCATAAGGTCAGCAAATCAATGGACATAAGATAAAGTAGATCAACGGTTCTTCAGCAGGTTAACAGTAGTTATTTCACACACACACACACACACACACACACACACACACACACACACGATAAAACAGAAAAGAAACTATGTGGAAATGACTTTTAAAGAAATGTACAGGAGTCATGAAAGTCTTTCCAGAGTTAGTCACATGAACAACAGCTTAGGTAAAATATTCCACCTTGATAGAAGATAAGATGTAAGCTGGGATCTGGAGCTTAGGTCTGAGAGCTCACACCTCAAATTTTGAACATGATACAGAGAGCAAACTGGGAGTGTCATAGGACTTTGAAACCCCTAAGTGCAGCCCTAGTGACCCACCTCCTTCAACAAGGCCATACTTCTTAGGAGGTGCTCTATTGAAAGACCACCAGCTGGGACCACATATCCAAATTCTTGAGACTCACTCAGGATGATATTCTCAAGTTCCATCCATTTGCCTGAAAAATTCATGATGTCTCGGTTTTTAATAGCTGCATAGTATTCCATTGTGTAGATGCACATTTTCTCTATCCACTCTTCACTTGAGGGACATCTAGTCTGTTTCCAATTTCTGGCTATTACTAAATAAAACTGCTATGAACATCGTTAAGCAAGTGTCTTTGTAAGATGTTGGAGCATCTTTTGAGTATATACTAAGGAGTGGTAGAGCTGGGTCTTGACGTAGAACCATTTCCAGTTTGCTGAGAAACCATCAAATTGATTTCCAAAGGGGCTGTACACGTTTGTATTCCCACCAGCAATGGAGGAGTGTTCTACTTTCTCTATGTCCTCTCCAGCATGTGCTATCTCTTGAGTTTTTATCTTAGCCTCTCTGAGGGGCATAAGATGGAATCTCAGAGCTGTTTTGATTTGTATTTCCCTGATGACTAAGGACTTTGAACATGTCTTTAAGTGCTTCTTGGCCATTCAAGATTTCTCCCTTGAGAATTCTCTGTTTAATTCTGTACCCCACTTTTAAAATTGTGTTACTTTGGTTGTTGGAAACAACCCCAACTACTAATTTCATTTTTTAATTCTTGTTATAGTGTTTGTGTTTGGTTTTAAAACAAGGTCTTCTGTAGCCCAGGCTGGCCTTGAACTCTTCGGTTGTCCCGTTCCCATGTCCCATGTGCACAGTCATTTACCATCACACACTAAACAACAAGACACTAAACTTAAAAATATAAATATTTACAGATGTAAAACTTTTCCACATACATTTTTTGCAAGACAAATAATTTGAACGGAGCACTCACAATACAGAGGACAACACTGTCTTTATGGCTGCTGAAAGCTGCTTTAGAAGTTATCTATCCAGTAAAAACTATTGTCTTACGATGAAAGCAAGTCTCACACAAAAGTTTCCCACAGTTCTAGTGGTTAAAACTAAACAAGTCTTCATTAACAACAGGCAAAAAAAGTAACCTGGAATGTAGGCTCCCCAAAGTGCCGGCTCTGTCCTTTGAAAGCCCTTGCTTGCCACAGGAAAAACAAACTGAGCAAGCTAGAACAGCCTTCCAGCGGCAGAGCCTAATATTTGAATAGCAAATGTTGGGCAACTTGAAGTGTGTTCTTTCACATATTAACCAAAGGCTGACCTGGTCACGGTATTTAGTGATCAGCTCTTGGACACTAGTTGAGGGATAGAGAACTTAGGCCTTGACGTATCCTTCATGTGCACATAAATGGTATGAGTAGCTTTTTTATGCAAATACTTTCCCCAGAAACCTTTTGATGCCACCTAGGCAGCACAATTAAGCTTATCTGTCAGCTGCAAAGTTAACATAGAAGCTTCTGGTCATCCTATGCTGATTCGCTTATTGATTGCTCATGCTGGCACCATAAAGGACTAGCCATCTATACAGATGTTCCCAATCAGCTCTTACTGGCTTCCTTTGAGCCTTTACATTACTGCTTAGCACTTGGCTACTGATCAATTTAAGCTAACTCAATACTCTACACAAAGGTAATTTCAGATATTTTGACCCCAGATATGGTGTTTCCCTTCCGTACACCCCACCTTCTATGCAGTCGGAAATGCTGCTCCGAAATGGCTGTTAAGTTCTGTATACTTCTGGCAAGATCCGCAGTGCTGGTTACGATCAGTTCAGACCTATCCACGTTAATTATTGAGAGTCAGAGCAAATCAATTCTCCCAGCTAAAAGGGCATCTACAGTGACACTGATTTCCTTATAAAAATGTCTTTCTAGCAAAGATGATTCTGGGCTTACATATTTGGGTACAATTATAGTGTTTCACGATTGAAGCTTCTTTCAATACCTCATTGCTCTCAAAGCCAAACAGTAAAGAGCAGAGGCTTTGGTGAGGTATTCTGCATTGTTTACCATGCCACAGTTTTCTGGCAACCATGCCTGCCCATCCCCCCCATCTGCCACAGGCAGCTGTTCATCTGCCAGCTGCCAGCAGTGGGGAGAGGGACTTGTACTTCAAAGGTCTCAGTGCGGCTCATAAAAGATCAGGGGGATTGACCCACGCCAAGAGGAAGACGGTATATTTGGCAAGTGTGTTTGGATAGGATGAGATAATCCACAGAAATCGGGATTAACTGGGAGGAAGTCTGGATTTAATAGCACTACAGTAGGCTAAAAATAAACGGAAAAGAAAACCCGACAAATCCCCAATGGAAAACCCTTAGTGAGTTTGGTTCACCGTGGAGATAGAAGAGGATGAGTTAGAGTGGCAAACTGGATTCAAGAAAATGAGAGAGACGCTATGAAATATGAAGAAGACGTCCCGGTGCTGAGTAGCTGAGTCCACTTGGGAATCCGGGAAAGAGACGCTCAAGAGTTTGAAAGGACGCCAGAATTTTCAGGGAACTCCAAGTAGAAGCCTGGCACAAACGGATCACAAGTGCCCGCTCTTTTTTAATGAGAAGACAAAACTTAACCTAGGGTCAACGGGACACCCCCAGGTTTACTAGCAATGCTGTGTGAGGACCCTTTTGCAGCTGCAGACCGGAGCTTTCGCACCTCTTAAACACCAAAGTCACCACCCCAGCGACTCCTTGATGGCTGTTGAGGGGACAAAGCTGCTGTCAGATTGTATATAAAATATATACCTGTGTGTTCCCAAAACAATACTAGGTAACTTGTAAAGAATTATTAGGAGGATTGCACTTTGAGAATAAAATTTAGAAGGAAGTGAAAGACGCTAGGGGAAAAAACAAATCAAAACACCAAGGTCGAGTTTTTAAACAAAACTAAAAATGAAGAGCATGTACATTAACCCTTGTAGAGATAGTCCTCAATATTTTTAGTATGAAATTGCCTTTTCTATTATAACATTTTTAAACTTCACCCCAATCTAAAATCCCCAAAGCCCCACCACAATTGTTTACCAGCTCAACTATTCACAAATTAAATACACAGACGATAAATCAGAATTAATTCTGTTAATAAAACTGTATTTTATGAAACAGAAGTAATATTTGTCTGAACAAGTGATGGAATACAGGAGGTGATTAGGGTATTATTTTTTCTAATATTTTTTCTTTTCATTATTTATTTTTTATTCATATTACATTGCAATTGCAGCCCCCTCCCTCCTCTCCTCCCAGCCCCCACAAATCTCCCACCATTACTGTTCCCCCCGACCTCAGAGAAGGGGAAGCATCTGCTGGGTACCACCCCACCCTGGGACATCCGGTTCCAGCAAGACCAAGCTCCTCCTCTCCCTCTAAGACCCAATCAGGCAGTCCAGGAAAGGAGAACCAATGGCAGACGCCAGAGTCACAGACAGCCTTCGCTCCAATTGTTAGGGAACCCACCTGAAGACCAAGCTGCTTACCTGCTACACAGGTGAGGGAGGCCCAGGTCCAGCTCCTGCACGCTCTTTGGTTAGTGTTTCAGTCTTTTTGAACTCTCATGGGCCCAAGCCAGTGGACTCTGTAGGTCTTGTGGTGTGCTTGACCCCTCTGGTTTGCTTAATCCTGTACCCCCACCCTTCCACGGGGAAAATGTTATTTGAACATCTTTCAGTTGGACTTTAAAAACATTAATGAGGGAGGAGTGAAAGAATGATTCAAATGAGCTGAAAGTGTCGTCACAGAGCCACCCCAGCCAAATCCAAAGTTTATCCTGACCATCCCCAGCAGTGGTACGTGGTAAAGCACCGAGATACGACCCATATCGATGGAAGGGCTTGAAGCATCCGTCTGCAACGGGGGCACTCTGAATCGTCAGAGGGCCAGCCTGCAGAGGGAGCATGCTGGGTAGTCAGAGCTTACCATGGCTTCCTTGATTTAAGACCCCACATACACTATGTCCCACACCACCAGCTGTTCATAACACTGCAGGCCACTAGAGTGAACTGTTTAATGACAGAGTTGTGTAGACCTGCAAGTGATCTCCCTATCATTTGGGAAGGGAGGGTATGGCTGAAGTCATGTGTATTTACAAGGACTATGTTTATATTTCAAAGCTTTAGACTTATGAGTGTAACTAGATTCTAAACAAAATGAGCTCAATCAAAACCAAAGAAGTTTTAAATCCAGTTCCTATAAAAGAAATACACGAATCCCTGCAAATGGGTTATCTGAAAAATATGTCTATTTTAGAATCCTTCTCCCAAATTTAAGATGACTTATTTTTACTCATTAATAAACTGCAGCATGGACAATGGTCTTCTGCCAGACAAAATGACTGCATACCTCCCCATGCCCTGGCACATTGTATGTTTTCTAGACCTTTTCTCTAGTGCTATAAATAGAAAAGAGACAGGCAGCATCATATTGATTACCATTTAATACTTGAATCAAACATCCCCTTCTAGGAAGGAAATTTAAACTGAAGTCATGATGTCCAACAAATAATCATATCTCTCTTGGAACCAAGGAACAAACCAAAAGAATACCAAAAGAATGATCCTTCTGGAATACACAATTCAGTGGGTTTTTTTAAAATTGGATATTTTATGTATTTACATTTCAAATGTTACTCCCTTTCCCGGTTTCCCCTCCAGAACCTCTCCCATCCTCCCTCCCCCTGCTTCTATGAGGGTGCTCTCCCTCCTACTCCCCTCCTCTCACTCACCCCCTCCCATCTCACCGCTCTGACATTCTCTTTGGCGGTTTTAAATATATTCACAACCTTGTAAGCATCAACTCTTTTCATTACCCATAAAACTAAAGTTTTGGTCTTATCAAAATATACCATCCTTTGGGAGGAAGAGATGGGTCAGTAGGTAAAAGTGCTTGCCGTGCAAGCAAGAAGATGCAAGTTCAAATACCCAGACCTTATATAAAAGCCAAATATGGGTGCCTGTGCCTAGAATTTCACTGTGGGTAGTTAGATCTTGGGAACTCAAGGGCTAGCCAACCTAGAGAAAATGAAAACCTACCGATTCAGAGATAGACCTCCATCTCAAGGCAGTGAAGTGGAGAGAAACAGGAAACCATCTAAAGTCATGCTCTGGCCTGTATACACAACCTGGATGCACACACTTGTATACTTGGGTACATACAATTCACATGCAAGCACACACACACACATGCTCTCACACTCATATACACACACACACACACACACACACACACACACACACACACACACAATACACAAATAAATCTTCCACACTACTACTAGCAAATTTATCTAGTGATTGTTCATTTCAACTAAATGGAATTTGCTAGGACATTCCAGTCTTTTAAACTGGCTGTTTCAATTAGTATGGTGTGTTCAACCTGTGGTTCTTAGGCTGTGTGGTGGGTTGATTGAAAATGGCCCCCATAGGCTCATAAGGAGTGGCATTATTAGGAGGTGTAGTCTTATTGGCTTAGGTGTGTCACTGGGAGTGGGACTTGAGGTTTCAGAAACTCAAGCCTGTCCCAGTGTTAGTCTCCTCCTGTGTCTGTCATTACAGACATACAACTCGTGGCTCCTTCGTACCTGTTTGTTGGCATACTCCCTGCCATGGAGATAATGCCACAAACCTCAGAACCTGAAAACTACAACAGGCTGGATGTAGCCAAGCATAGCTGTGCATTCAAACAACAAAAAATTGTAAAGTTAAGAATTATGAGACTCTTTTGTGTAGTTTTTTTAAACTTGATTTCACCATTCTTGACCATGAACTTCATAGGTAACAATGATAAGCCAGGAAATGCTTTTAAAGTTCATCCACGTTGTATCAACTTTTAGCATCACATTCCTTGTACTGCCCATTATTTCCTTGCATGAGTATATATGACATTTTAAGGAATACTTGGATTTCTTCCACATTTGGGTTATTATAATCACAACTGACAACAACACAATAATACATTATAAACACACACACATATATATGTACATATATAAAAGAAAAGAAAAGAAAAGAAAAGAAAAGAAAAGAAAAGAAAAGAAAAGAAAAGAAAAGAAAAACAATTTTATCCTTTTAGTAACATTGCCAAAGAGGAAAATTATATTCCATTCATAAATGATTCAGCAAGATGAAATTCCGCAGAGATCCCTTTCAATGTAAACACTAGAATCCCATCTGTGCTGTGCAATTGGGCACACTTTCTTCATGTAACTGTAGATGATGCATGAGGAGTTCTGAGTGGGCTCTAGGAGGGCTAAAATTATCAGGAAATATTTAAATGCTTACACTCTGTGCTACTTTTAAGTATAAGGTTATATTTACCATTTACAAATGCTTACTCATTAAAAAGTACAAAAACTACACAAAGGAGACTTATTGTCAGTGTCAGGTCCTCCTTCCATGGAATATGCAATTAGCAGTTTCACTTATTCCAGTCATTCATGGTCTATTCTATCTGGATTGCCTTTCTTTTAGACACTCTTAATGGTTTTCAGCGTTTTATATGTCTGTCCCTGAGCTATAATCACTATCACAGAACTCTGCATTTTCCAGATACCTTGCCCTTATGTTTGTTTTTCACTTACTTAGATTTCTTTATTCTTTTGATTTTACTTTTAGCAATAGGGTGTGGTACAGCCCAGGTTGGCTTTAAACTCCTATCTCTCCTGCCTCTATCTCCCAAGTGCTAAGATTACAGATAAGTACCACTATGTCCAAGTCTGTTTACTTTGATTTCATCTTATATATCATTAAAGCATTAGAAAGGGGCTCATCTTATTAGGAATCCAAAATACTTATTATCTTAAGAAAGGCAGTTTATAGACTTAATGTTGCTTAAGAAACTGTCCACTCTTCTTGGCTAATGTCCTTAAGTAGACCTCGATCTTGTTCACCATGTGATGGAATGTTATAGATGTTAATATGAATACCGTCCCTGCTGAAAATGCCCTAAAACATCAAATGCAAAACCCTACTGCTTTCTGGGTTACTTGAAATCTGCTCTTGCCTGTGAAAGCTCATAGCCGATACTCCTAGCACAAGTGTTTGCACTATCTTTTCTCTTCCCCAAGAGAGATGAAGATAATCAAAATGTACCAGCCATTAAAATCAGTAAAGAGGAAAAATTATGTAAGTGTTTAGAATTGATTGCTGTTTGCATACATTTCAAGATGTCTTTTGTACCTTCATTCTCTTTATCACCAAGTTACAGGTGATTTCTCTCCTTTCATGAGACATCACTGTTCTTAGCTTGAAGACAGAGTACGAGCATTAATATGAAATGAGAAAATGTATGTCTCCTGCCCTACAGGTGATGTGTTTGCGGGGAAGGAGAATGGAGTTTTCACGTTCTGCAATATATGAAAGCTAAGGGACTTATGCTGCTGTTGCTGCTGCTGCTGTTGCTGTTGCTGCTGCTGTTGCTGCTGCTGCTCCTGCTGCTGCTGCTATTGCTGCTGTTGCTGCTGCTGCTGCTGATATTGCTGCTGTTGCTGCTGCTGCTACTACTGCTGCTGCTATTGCTGCTGTTACTGTTGTTGCTGCTGCTACTGCTGCTATTGCTGCTGCTGCTGCTATTGCTGCTGCTGTTGGCTTACAATGTAATGTAAATCACAAAAGGTCTTTACAATATCCATTTTTACCCTCTGGTTACTTATGATCCATTATCAGATCAAAGGCAAATGAATCATTTACTTTAGTGACATCTACAGGCACTTCAGTAGAAAAACAGCCTCCATTCTACTGGGTAAGAGAAACACATACATGGGAAGCTCTTTGTATGCAAGAACCATGCTTAGTGGGTTGCTGGGCAGACATTTGAGTCTTGTGATACATAATTTGTTTCCAAAATTTCTTCCAAGTGTTTATCTTTACCAAACATCGTATCCTGGTCATATTTATCTAATGAAAACAGTATGTTGTCATATAGGTTTGATTCTAAGCTAAAACTACATAAATGCCACCAATTGACTTGCCTTATTTTGCTCATATAAATTCTCTCTTTTATGAGACTTGAATGGATAAAATATGACTGCTGAAGGCTCTCTCTCTCTCTCTCTCTCTCTCTCTCTCTCTCTCACACACACACACACACACACACACACACACACACATTTCTCTCATGCCTCCTGAGAAGTAGAAAACTGTGGACCCGCTCCAACATACTATCAATGAGCAGTGTGATAAATTTGAAGCAGCTTGCATTAGCAAAATCAGATGCTATTGATGGGATGAATGGCCTTGAAAACAATTTCACTGAACACAAGCTATCAGGTACTTCATCTGAGGGACATCAGAGCATGTAAAACTGTGGAGGAAGGACTGATACTGTGATAGTAGGAAGGGACACAGGATGGAATGATTCAGCCAAAGTACCACCCAGCACTAAAGAACAAATGTCCCCTGCCTTCTATGTCTCTTTTTTATTAGATATTTTCTTTATTTACATTTCAAATGTTATCCCCTTTACTAGTTTCCCCTCCAAAAATCCCCTATCCCCTCCCTCCTCTGCCTGCTCAGCAACCCACCCACTCCTGCTTCCTGGCCCTGCCATTCCCCTACACTGAGGCATAGAGCCTTCACAAGACCAAGGGTCTCTCCTCCCATTGATGACCAACTAGGCCATCCTCTGCTACATATGCAGCTAGAGCCACGAGTCCCTGCCTTCTATGTCTTATCTATCCCATTCACTCATCCAGGGAAGACTCAGTTACAAAGGACAGAAGGAAGATGTGAAGCAAGAAGGCAAATCTGGGGTTCAGCCCCAAAAGAAAAGGGAATGTTGAACTCAGTGTCAGTCTATGCTACACATTTAATACCTGAAGAATGAAAGTGACCAGAAGTTATCAACAGGTGTGAGGAAGGAACATCTAGGGAGTTATAACACTGAAAGGAGAAAACTAAGCTGTTTCCTAGCTTTACCCTGTGGAGTCCAGCCATATAAGCTGGAGATATATATATATGCAAGCTGGATATATATATATATATCATATATATATATATATATATATATATATATATATATATATATATATTATAAAAGATATATATCTTTTTAAGGGAATATCTTAGCTAGTATAAGGGAATGTGTGTGTGTGTGTGTGTGTGTGTGTGTGTGTGTGTGTGTGTGTGTATCAGCTAGTATAAGGAAAATATTAAATAGAAAACAAACATTTTGCTCATGTTAAAAATTTCAGAAAAATATCCCAATGGTATATTTACATTGAAGCACTTTTTTTCAGTTTTTTTCAACTATTATTAGATATTTTCTTCATTTACATTTCAAGTGTTATCCAGAAAGTTCCCTATACCTTCCCCCCCTCCCGGCCCTGCTCCCCTACCCATCCGCTCCCACTTCTTGGCCCTGGGGTTCCCCTGTATTGGGGCATATAAAGTCTGCATGACCGAGGGGCCTTTCTTCCCACTGATGGCCAACTAGGCCATCCTCTTCTATATATGCAGCTAGAGACATGAGCTCAGGGGGTACTAGTTAGTTCATGGTTATTCTTCCACCTATAGGGTTGAAGACCCCTTCAGCTCCTTGGGTACTTTCTCTAGCTCCTTCTTCCTTGGGAACCCTGTGTTCCATCTAATAGCTGACTGTGAGCTTCCACCTCCATGTTTGCCAGGCATTGGTATAGTTTTCCTGGAGACAGCTATATCCAGGCCCTTTCAGCACTATCTTGCTGGCATATGCTATAGTGTCTATGTTTGGTGGCTGATTGTGGGATGGATCCCTGGCAGCCGCAGTCATTGGGTCCATCCTTTGGAATCAGCTTCTCACATGATCTCTTTAACTCTTTCAATGTGTGCTTTGTTCTTAATTCTAGGAAGGGGTGACGTGTCCACATTTTGATCTTCCTTCTTCTTGAGTATCATGTGTTTAGTAAATTGTATCTTGGGTAGTCTAGGTTTCCCAATGGTATATTTACATTGGGTAGTCTAGGTTTCCCAATGGTATATTTACATTGAAGCGAATTTAACTTACATATCCAAATTTTTCCTTATGGAGTAAGCAAACCTGAAGGTCTTCTGCTCCAGGATTTTTACTTGTCCCCTTCAAACACTCTTCTGAACTTCCAACTGTCCCTCTCCCACTACTAAGTTTTCTGAGATTTGATCTCAATAAAGAATGGCACCAATGCTGGCAGCCATAAGTAAGATCCCATGGCCAGCACTTATATCTGGGATTTTCTCAGAGATTGTCTTACAGCCTGATGTACTCTGACCAGAACAGTTTCTAGATGCTTAGTTTTATAGTGGCCCACCACATCAACTGCCTACAAAATATGTGTGCTACTCATCATGAAGGGCCATGAACTACGCATCATAAGAAAACTAGTAATAAATTCAACAGTCTCTCCAGATCACAGGTGAGGGTCTAAGGGCAGGTTACTTGACTTGTTTTCCCATCTCAAGTAAAGTAAAATATATTGTAGGGTAAGAGGACATGGCTATTAGAGGATGATTTCAAGAATTCACTTACTGATATCAAGTACCAGGATGTGTCATGTGAAACACACAAATATCCATTTTCTGTGCCTTTGCCACACAGAATGGTTGTCCATACCACCGAAGCAGTCTGCAGGTTCACTTTTAACTTTATCATGTCCAGTTCCTACTACTAGGATTCAGGCAGCCATTCATATTTAGTGGCAGGATGTATGAGGTAGCAAGAATTTCTGTATGTTTCCTTCTCCTCCTCTTTCCCATTTCTCTAGGCAGATAATCATCCTGCCACCCTCTTCCGTGGGGTGGGAAAGCTAGGAATAGCCCAATAACCACTGCAGAACCAGAAATAATCAAAGCTTGGCTCCAGCATGACGGGAAGGTCAAGGGTTAACACCACGAATATGCACATCTGTCTGTCCCCAACCCATTTCCTCTTCTCAGTCTCCCACTTTATTCTTTACTTCTTTAGTCTCATCCCAAGGGCCTTCATAAAAAGCTTTCCTTGGGAAAAGTAAAAACAGCTAAACCCATCAAAGGGCTGGCCTTCACATGTGCCACTGTCTAAGCAGTTAATGTATTCTGGGCAACACCAAACTCATGGGGAAGAATAATATGGCATGTTAAGAAATAGATCATTGAAAGAAAAAGAATTAATAAACACCAAAAAAAAATATTTTTAAAATGTCCTCAGAGAGACAGAGGAGACTCCTGCAAGTGGGGAAAAGAGTAGGAGAGAATAATTTAAAGAAAAACATTAAAATTCTACTCTGAAAATATCAGATTTTTTAAAATGACAAATTAATTTGCTGTTAAGAAAGGTACAGCTGAGGGAAGAAAGTTGCTCAAAGATGGAAACAGGACATACCCTAAATACTGCTCAATCCATCTTACATAGCCTACCATACATTATAACTCAGTCCAATCTCTTTTCACAAAAACATTTCTTCTTCTTCCCTTAGTCATAATCAGTCCACTGGGATGCACCAAGCATCCCAGGACCCAGCATCTGCATTCAGACAGAAGACTAGGTATTACAAGAACCTGTGCTTTCACAGCTCGTAACTGGTATCAACTCTCCAATGTAAGATGGGTTGGCTCCCAAAGATAAAGACATTTTCAACTCTGAGGAGTCAGAATCACTAGCGATTGATACTTTATCTTTACCACAACTTCCGGAAAATGGCAGTTGCATGGCTAAATAAGTAAAAATATATAAATCCTTAGGGGGCTGGTAGGATGGCTCAGTGATTCAAGATGCTCACTGTGAAGCCTGATGACCCCAGTCTACTTCCCAGAACTCACATGGTGGACGAGAGAATGCCTCATCCTTTTTCCAATGAGGAAGCATATTATACAGAGAGATGTGGCATGTTCTAAGAAACGTTCATGCTAGACTTAAAGGCAAAAATTAAATTAAATTAATCTAAAAAACTTTTTAAAAAATTTAAGATATCAGGCACAAGCTTACACACACACACACATCTAGAACAATATGAACTGAGAGTGCATATAATATCAATCCTATTTGCT
This sequence comes from Mus minutoides, assembly GCA_902729485.2. Taxonomy (NCBI): domain Eukaryota; kingdom Metazoa; phylum Chordata; class Mammalia; order Rodentia; family Muridae; genus Mus; species Mus minutoides. Next base: position 12,795 of record LR749856.1, read on the forward strand.
GTATCGTATAAGGCACAGTTCATAACCACACTACTCACAACTATAAACATTAAGTTTAGCTCTTGAAACTACAAAGTGTATTTCCTGAGACTAGAGAATTTGAAGTTAAGTTTCCAAAATTATGGCATCAGATAACAAAAATAGCATCAAGTCCCAGATGAAAACCGGATGTGAATTGTATTCACATTAAAAGTCTTGATAAGCACCTATAATGGGCCAGGCACTTTTAGTTTTTTCACACAGGAAACCAAAGATCTCCAGATTCATGAAAAGAATTTATTTCCAAGAGAGATTTTAGAGGAGGAAAATCACATCAATTATAAAAATCAATTTTTAGAATTAATTGATTTACTATACATTACCACCCCAGCTTTTACTCCCTCCTCTCCTCCCTGTCCCTCCCTTTTACCCACCTCCCTCTATCCCCAGTTCCCTGCTCCTCCCACGGATATCAACCCCGTTGGCCTATCAAGTTGCAGTAGCACTCTGGGAAGATCTCCTACTGAAGACAGACCAGGCAGCCCAGTTAGGGGTAAGGGATCCAAAGGCAGGTAACAGAGTCAGAGACAACCCCTGACCCTGCTGTTAGGGGTCCCATATGAAGACTAACCAAGATGCACATCTGTTGCATATGTATAGAGGGCTTAGTTCCATTCCATGCATGTTCTCTGGTGTGTAGTTTAGTTTCTGAGAGATTGCTTTTAGGTCACGGATTAAACAATGTAAACTGAATGCCTTGACTTTCAATGTAGTCAACTGTACTCTATAACCACAGGATAATGAAATTTCCTCCTGGCTTCATCAAAAGAAACCCCAGAATATATTAGAAAATCACAGAATATATTAGAAACTCACTGGGATGCTTCTTTTACAAGCAAAGAATAGGAAGTGTGGCTCTGGCTTGGCGTGGTGCAGTTCACTGGCTTCATTTCACAGTGAAAGATGATTTATAACCTATGCATAAAATGTGGCTGTTGCCACATGAGTAAATGGGTAGGAGAAACTGCTCGGTCTTAAAATGTTTCCACTCATGAGGACTTTAAAATGTGCATATCCTATATATGGATAATTTATGCTTTTTGGAAAGAAAAGAAAGGACAAAGACAATAAGGATTTAATTAGTTTGCGAGTTGCATAATATCTAGCAACTAGAACCTCTTGCAAAAAGATGACTTCCTAATGGCATCCTTACATAACAAGTGGAGGGGGAAGAGGAAAGACTGAGAGTCATTAGCCTGGACACAGATAGACAAAGACCTTACTGATTTGCTTCTTATCACATAGAACTTCTAAGATTCCAAGTGGTCTAATTACGACATTCAATACTATTTCAAGCTTCAGACCCTCTCAGATTCCTTTAAAAATTCTTGAAGATTAATTTAAAAGTCTCCCCTGGTAACTAAAAATATTAAGAAACGGAAAAGTGAACTAAGCTTCTTAATGGACAAAAGAAAGGGCTCTCATAACCTAAAGCTACATGAAGAAATAGTGAGAAATGGAAACATGTTTGGTAGTGGTACCATCACACTGTACAGTGCTAGGCTCACTCCTTCAGCAAAGTACAAGTGAAACCTGGCAAGAAAAAGAAATACTCTGAAGAGACAGGCTTTGAATCGGAATCTATGAAATCAAGAATCATAACTTCAAAGCCAGAAACCATATCTTACAAGGAAATGAAGCCACAAGCTGGCATTATCAAAAGCAGCACATTTTATCTACAAAGCCTACAGATATTACAGTCATCTGACACCAAAAATACAGGAAGTGTGGCTTACATGTTTATAGAAATAGCATCTGAATGAAGAGAAACAATCCTGTGGTCCGTGCAGCTCTGACAATGATATAAGGAGTTTCTAAAAAAAAAAAAAAAAGATATCTGAATGTGTGTGTGTGTTGTGTGTGCATATATGTGTGTATATGAATGTGTGTGTGAATATGTGTATGTATGTGAATGTGTGTGTGAATGTGTGTGTATGTCTGTGTGTATGTGTGAATGTGTGTGTAAATATGTGTATGTATGTGAATGTGTTTGTGAATGTGTATGTCTGTATGTATGTGTGTGAATGTGTGTGTATGTCTATGTGTATGTGTGAATGTATGTGTGTGTGAATGTCTGTGTGTATGTGTGTGAATATGTGTGTGTATGTGTGAATGTGTGTGTGTCTGTGTATATGTGTGAATGTGTGAAAGGGTATGTATGTTTGTGTGTGTGAATGTGCGTGTATGTGTGTGTGAGTGTGTGAATGTCTGTGTGTATGTGTGAATGTGCATTGTGTGAATATGTGTGTGAATGTGGGTGTCTATGTGTGTGCATATATATATATATATATATATATATATATATATATATATATGTGTGTGTGTGTGTGTGTGTGTGTGTGTGTGTGTGTGTGT
>LR749856.1:15512-47797 GCA_902729485.2 Mus minutoides
CCTATAGGTGGAAGAATAACCATGAACTAACTAGTACCCCCTGGGCTCGTGTCTCTAGCTGCATATATAGAAGATGATGGCCTAGTTGGCCATCAGTGGGAAGAGAGGCCCCTTGGTTATGCAGACTTTATATGCCCCAATACAGGGGAACGCTGGGGCCAAGGGGTGGGAGAGGGTGGGTAGGGGAGCAGGGCCGGGAAGGGGGAGGATATAGGGAACTTTCTGGATAACACTTGAAATGTAAATGAAGAAAATATCTAATAAAAATATATTAAAAAAAAGAGCTCTTAGGAAATTTCAAAAAAAAAAAAAAGTCATTGGTGTCTCAAATGATTTTTTTATACATATTTTCTAGAAGTGATAACAAAACAAGCAAACAAAACAAAACACCAAAATCAGACAAGCAATAAACTGCATTGGTATCCCTTTCTGTTCCCCTTTTTATATGGTATTCCAAACTCTCTTTTTATCCATTTTTAAAAAGTATTAGTTCTCTAATATGTTTGGTTGCTATTTTTAATATCTCAACTAATTCTAAAATGATAGTTCCTTCTAAACAGAGAACATATAAAATACCTTAGAATTAGACTTTTTCCACCAGGATTTATCAGAATATACATTTTCCCAATTAGAATATAAATCTCTACAGTTATATCTGAGGGCTCTTCAATCTCAACAATATCCTTTAAAATGGTTTGAATGCATCAAATACTTTCCCCTAATGTGCCTGGTCCAGCCAGATTTCTCGTGCAGTTATTCAGTCATAGGCCGGGAATTTCAGTGCTCCTCTGAAATGCTTGTTTGTGTGACCCTGAGAGCACAAGGTTGTCAATCTTCAACCTTATAGTTCACCTTGGTTGCTTTTTAGTATTTCTGTACTATTCTTTGATAGATTTCCCTTTGTGTAACTATCTACAAATATCTATCACACTTTCAAAATTAAGTATTATTTTTTTAAATCTTTGTCTTATTTTTATCATCTCTTGGTACATTACAGGTCTTGTTATTTTTTATTGAAGCATATCATTAAAATATCTCTGGGGAAAAAAAAAGGGTAAGAACAAATGAGATTTCTAGCATAGCCCGTGGAGCTAGAAAGGCTCAGCGCGCATGCTGTGCCATGTAGGCTCCAAGTCGTTCGAATATATGCCATCCTTGGACTTTTGACTATGCAAAGTAAACCTCACTGTAGTCAGAGAATGAAGCCAGTCAGTTTCCAAAGGTTACAAGCCGTCATGCCATCAGGCCTGCTAATTGTGCTTCATTCTCTGAATCCAGTGATAGCAACCTCAAGAGAACAGGGCAGGGAAATCCATCTGTGTGTATGGTCAGTACTGGTCCCTTAGGAAAAAGCTGCATTAAACAATGAAGTTCTGTATCTAGCACTTAGGAGTCTATTAAAGAAATCACATATAAGCACACCTGTTAAATTTAAGATTAGATAAATGATTGGTTATTCTGATCTTCTCTTTCACTACATACCACTGCCTGTCCAGTCCCAGAAATATAAAAGCCCTGAATAAGAGAGAAGAAAGGGAATGAGAATCAGAAAGATAGATTAATGTACTAAAGAAAAATAATCCAATAAAGTATTCATTCTTCATTTTTACTTAACACTCTAGAAATTAGAAATCACAGATTGAGGGGAGTGGATCATGTTCTGTTTGACACAATACAACATGTTGAGCATCTATGATACACAGGCACAGTGGTGGAAGCTAGTTAGAGAAATGAAGAAAGCCAGGAATGTTCTCTGGTGTGTATTTGGGATCTGGTAGAAAATGGAAGCTAGTATGTTCCTCCACCAGGCAACTGGGGAGGTATTGAGAAAGTAGAGAGCTAAAGAGGTGGATCAGTGGTTAGAGCATCTGCCAGGTAAACATGAGGACCACCCAGAATTCCGATCCCCAGAACCCATATACATGCCAGGTAGTAACGGCTGCCTGTGTATAATCACAGCACTCAGAGAGCAGAAGGGGAAACCCTGGAGAAAGCTGGTGAGCCAAATTGATTTCATTCATGATATCTGAATGCGACTGAGAGACTGATTATCAATTAAAGTGGTGAGCAATTGAAGACTCCTGACGGCAACCTTGAGCTTGCTCATTGATGTGCACACATGCACATGTGCACCCCACACATGAGTATCCATGTACTTATTAACATACATATTCATATACATGCATACCATATACACAATAATGGAAGCAATGTATATGAATGTCACATGTATAGAACTACATAAAAATGAATTCCCTCAAATATTATAAATCTACCCTTGATTCCTAATTGAAAACAAAACCACAGTAAGAAAAGGATTGAACTGTACTTCCAATAATTAATCAATGTGCTGCAGTGCTACAGAGTGAGCACTGGGCTTGCTTCCCACTGCCAGGGCAAACTCTCTTCCACCGAGCTACATCGTCTGTCAGCTCTCATGGTGCTTTGTACTCTGAGACAGGGTCCCTGTAAGCTCCTCGGGCTGGCCTTGAACTTTAAAAGCAGTTTAATGTTTCTTGGTCTCAAGCGTGCTACAATACGTAGAGGTCAGAGGACAGCTGTCTGGAGTTGGTTCTCCCATCACACTGTGTGTGTTTGAGGAAGTGAGCTCAGGTCATTAAGCTTATGCCTTTACCATCCCTGGCCTTGAAAATCAGTCTTCCTGCCTTAGCCTCATGAGAAGCTGGAACTTAAGATCTGTTCTACCAAATCTGTCCATAATAATACTTTGAATGATAATAATAATAATGATAATAATAATAATAATAATAATTTTAATAATAATAATAATAGGCTGAAGAGACAGTTCAGGGGTTAAAAGCACTTCCTGCTTTTGCAGAAGACTGTAACTCACGTGGTAGTTCACTATTTATAACTGTAGTTTCAGAGAATCTGCCACCCATTTCTGCCCTCTGGGAGCACCTAACCCTCATGTGAGTCACATTCGTATATACAAGTGGAACAAATAACTGATTTATTAAGCAATGAAAACATAACATTAATTATAAAAATATAGCTATATTCATTCTTAAAGAAAAAATACACATGCATTTCTTAAACAACAAATTACCCTTTTTTTTTCAACAAATTTCAAGTTCAGCAACACATTCTGGCTTAGTAACCTGGCCAGAATTTCACAGTACAAGCTGTGACCAAGAGTTTCAATGGCCTCTAGATAAAACAAAGAATGTGGGCCAGGGACTTGACACTAGAATTTCAACAACTTGGTTGTGCTAGGTCTAAAGAAGTGATGTTGATACTGTCTTGAGATTTGCTGTGCAGTAGGTTCTACCCTGGGCTCTTAACCATGCCACTTCCTCTCCATGTGACAGTGTAGATTTGGGATTGGTAAGTATAAATGTAAATTCTTCTTGTTAGGCATGGCCAAGCCTTGAGGCTCCATCCTTTAAGCTGTAATCAACAGACATCAGATATCACAGACCTCAGCTAATAACTTCTGTTCCTGAAGCTCTCTGAGTGGTGGAAATGAAGTTAGGATCCCATGGCTGCTGCTTGTGTCTTCTATGCTTCTCTACTGGAGCTCATGTAAGCTCAGCTAAAGTTAAGGTATAATTTCAAATAAGGCCTTGTGAACATAAGGCCTTTAGTAAGCCAGGCAGTGGTGGTGCACACCTTTAATCCCAGCACTTGGAAGGCAGAGGCAAGCAGATTTCTGAGTTTGTGGCCAGCCTGGTCTACAGAGTGAGTTCCAGGACAGCCAGGTATACACAGAAAAACCCTGTCTCAAAAGAAAGAAAGAGAGAAAGAGATTAAGAGAGAAAGAGAGGAAGGAAGGAAGGAAGGAAGGAAGGAAGGAAGGAAGGAAGAAAGAAAGAAAGAAAGAAAGAAAGAAAGAAAGAAAGAAAGAAAGAAAGAAAGAAAGAAAGAAAGAAAGAAAGAAAGAGAGAGAAAAAAGGCCTTTAGTAATCACAAAGACAAACATTTATCACCATATTAATATTAAAACACCTTCTAGAAAAACAGCTTGAGAACATTAATTAAAGCTTCCAAGGGCGCATTCACTTTCACAAATTATCTTTTTAAGAGTGAAAGCTGTTTTTACCCCTCTAGGACAACAAAGTAAAAGACTGTATGAAAATTTTACCAAAAATATTCAACAGGTTGTTTACAATAGGGGACAATCTAAACTCCCAACAAGAGACCAGTGGGGAGTAGGTTGCTATTTAGCCTAAAGTTACAAGAGTCTTTAAGTCAACAGTAGGGCTCTCTGTTAAGATCTCTTGGTTTAAATTGACTGGGAGCCATTTCTACTTGAATACTTATGTTTTCTAATAATAATGAGCCTCTCATGAAGTCATTCTCATCACCCTGGACACCGCATGATGTGCAGTAGCTCCTTTAGCTTCTACAAAGTAGATGCTCGAGGCAAAATCATTTTCATATCACTAAATGTTGACCTGTTGAGAACATTGTCCTTGGTTGAACATCACTCTTAGCAAATACTGTCACGGAAAACTGTGCACAGTGAGTGTGAGGATGAAACCAGAACTTACAATGCTTCCCTCCCCATCCGTCTCCTCCTCTCTCCTCCCCTTTGCTCCTTCCACCATATTCTCTACACCTTTTATTAAAGAGAACTGGAAATATATTAATTAAAAATTCTAATGGAAATCCTAATAAAATCCTTTCAAGACAGTGAATGTTCTGTTTTTGTATTTTTTGTTGTAAGGATCACAGAGAGTCGTACCCTGCACGCCATCCCTAAGGGCTTGAGTTTCACAGCTCAAGTGGACCTGAGCCAATGAAACATCATTTGTCAGGGACTGCAGTTTAACCATTGAAGCTTGGCCTTCCCAACAGTCCTGAGATGCAGGCGTCAGGATGTGGGTGCAGACACGGAGAATGTTCCCCTCGTGAGACAGATCCGCCTGAAGTCTCACCATCAGTGACTTCATGAGAGGCTCATTACTATTAGAAAAGGTAAGTTTCCAAGGAGAAATGGCTCCCAGTCAATCTAAACCAAGTAAACAGAAAAACAATTTGGCCAATCTACTCAGCAGGGAAGCATGAGGAAAGAAAGTTCAGGATAACAAGAAGTGAAGGGTTTGGGTGTGAGGATACCATTCCTTCTTCTGGCGCTGCAGCTATGTCTCACTGTACATGCGTGTAAATGTGCATGTCTGGGGGTGGGGGTGGTCAGGGCCACATGCTCACATTCACCTTATTCCCAGAAATGTCTTTCATTAACAATAAATACATCTGAAGAAACAAGCCCATCCACATAGGGCGTTAATCTTGACTGGCAGGAGAATCTTGGACCACACAGGCAGATCACCTTTTCTGGGCCATTTCCAAGCTCCTGTCATAGCTCAGTTATAGAATGGAGGAAAGAGATTACATTTAAGACAATAGATAAGATGGCACTGCCGGCCAGGCCTCTGGTCTATCCAGCCTGGTTCCAGGGCTCACTTGGAGCTTGCTTCACTGTAAACAGTCCTTCAATGCTGATTCACTAGAATAAACCATTGTCTCCAGGGATTCTATCTAAATAAGAATCTCAAACGATATGTTTGTTTCACATATAGAGTATTAACACCAAAATATTGGTGTCTCTAGGGAATCCATTTGTAAGAAGCTTTGGTGACACCTCCTTCTGAGACTCCTTCAAGCCCCAGGATTTCTATATAAATTTAGTGACATACAATGTGGTGATATTGGTCTTAAATTTTGGGGGACACTCTTTTTGTTTTTTAATCATTACACTGTTTTCTCCTGCCGCAGTTGGTAGCAAACACAACTGGTATAGCCCACCCCAAACCATGTTCCTTACAATGCCTTGCAAGCTTCCCAGAGAGAAGCATCATCAGTTTTCTATTCAAATATAAAACCTTGAAAACCCATTCTCTTCTTCACATTCCTACATACTTAGTTCAATCTTTATTCCACTTAATAATGCTCTGAAAACAGAAACTTCTCAGAAATCCACATAGTTGAAAATAAACATATGTCATTACAGACATATTATGCTTTAGATTTTGATTTATTATTATTAAACTATTATTATTATAGTTATTTACATTTCAAATGTCCCCATTCCTTTCCCCGTTCCACAAGCACCCCACCCCATCACCCCAACCTTTCCCTTTAGGAGGGTGCTCCCCCACCCACTCACCCACTCCCACCTAGCCCCACTTGTATCCCTCTTCTCTGGGGCCTCAAGCCTCCAGAGGACTAAACACATCCCCTCCCACTAAAGCCAGACAAGGCAGACCTCCCACTAAAGCCAGACAAGGCAGCCCTCCACTACATATGTAGCAGGGGGCCGTGGACCAATCTATGTATGCTCTTTGGTTGGTTGCTTAGTCTCTGGGACATCTGAGGAGTCCAGTTAGTTGACACTATTGTTCTTCCTATAGGGTTGTAGTCCCCTTCAGCTCCTTCAGTCCTTCCGCTAACTCTTCCATTGGAGTCCCCAGCCTCAGTCCAATGGTTGTCTATAAATATCTGCATCTGTCTCAGTAAGGTGCTGGTAGAGCCTCTCAGAGGACACCCATGCCAGGCTCCTATCTCAAGCACAGCTTGGCATTAGCAATAGTGTAGGGATTTGGTGTTTATGTATGGAATGGATCCCAAGTTAGGGTGTTCTCTAGGTGGTCTTTCCTTCAGTTTCTGTTACATTTTTTGTCCCTGCATTTCCTTTAGACAGGAACAATTCTGGATTAAAATTTTTGAAATGGGTGGGTGGTCCCATCCCTCAACTGGGGGGCCATATCTATCTACTGAAAGTGGTCTCATCAGGTTCTATCTCCCTGCTGTTTGGTATTTAGGCTAATGTTATTCCATTGGGTCCTGGGAGCCTCTCACATCCCTAGTGTCTGGGATTTACTAGTGTTTCTCTCTGTTCTCCACCCTACATGGCTGCATATTCCTATCCTTTCTCCTGGCCCTCTGGGCTTCTCTCCTGTTTCCCTGAATACCTGATCCTGGACCCTCTTTTTTCCTCACCCTTCCCTCTCTCACCCAGGTTCTTACCTCCCTTTGCCAACCATGATTATTTTGTTCTCCATTATAAGTGGAATTGAAGCATCCACACCTTGGCCTTAAGCTTCATATGGTGGTATTGTGGGTATTCACTGATAAGTTAATATCCACTTATCAGTGAGTACATACCATGCATGTCCACTTGGATCTGGGTGACCTCACTCAGGATATTTTCTAGCTCTATCCATTTGCCTGCAAATTTCGTGATGTCCTCGTTTTTAATAACTAAGTAGTATTCCATTGTGTAGATGTACCACATTTTCTGTATCCATTCTTCCATTGAGGAGCATCTGGGTTCTTTCCAGCTTCTGGCTATTATCAATAAGGCTGCTATGAACATAGTGGAGCATGTGTCCTTGTGATATGGTTGAGCATCTTTTGGGTATATGCCCAGGAGTGGTATATCTGAGTCTTCAGGTAGAACTATTTCAAATTTTCTGAGTTACCACTGAATTAATTTCCAGAGTGGTTGTAACAGTTTTCAATCCCACCAGCAAAGGAGGAGTGTTCCTCTTTCTCCATACCTTCACCAGCATCTGCTGTCACCTGAGTTTTCTATCTTAGCCAAACTGATTGGTGTAAGATGGAATCTCAGGGTCAATTTGGTTTGCATTTCCCTGATGACTAAGGATGTTGAACATTTCTTTGGGGGCTTCTTGGTCATTTGAGATTTCTCTGTTGAGAATTCTCTGTTTAGCTCTGTACCCCATTTTTAATATGGTTATTTGGTTCTTTGGAGTCTAACTTCTTGAGTTCTTTGTATATTTTTGATATTAGTCCTCTATCAGATTATAGGGTTAGTAAAGAACTTTTCCCAACCTGTAGGTTGCCGTTCTGTCCTATTGACAGTGTCCTTTGCCTTTCAGTTTCATAAGATCCTATTGGTCAACTGTTGATCATAGAGCCTGGGCCATTGCTGTTATGTTCATGACATTTTCCCCTGTGCTGATGCGTTCAAGGCTCTTTCCCACTTTCTCTACTATTAGATTCAAGATATCTGGTTCTATGTAGAGGTCCTTTACCCACTTGGACTTGAACTTTGTACAAGGATATAAATGTGGATCAATTTGCATTCTTCTACATGCAGACAGCCAATTAGACCAGCACCATTTGTTGAAGGTGCTTTCTTTTTTCCACTGTATGGTTCTGGCTTTTTGTCAAAGAGCAAGTGTCCATAGCTGTGTGCATTTATTTCTGGGTCTTCAATTCTATTCTATTGATCAACGTGTCTGTCTCTGCAGCAAACCATGTGGTTTTTATCACTATTGCTCTGCAGTATAGCTTGAGATCATGGATGATGATTCCCCAAGAAGTTCTATGGTTGAGAATTGCTTTTGCTATCCTGGGTTTTTTTGTTATTCGAAATGAAGTTGAGAATTGCTCTTTCTATCTCTGTGAAGAATTGAGTCATGATTTTGATGGGGATTGCATTAAATCTATAGATTGCTTTGGGTAAGGTGCCATTTTTATTATGTTAATCCTACCAATCCATGAGCATGGAAGATTTTTTTATCTTCTGAGATATTCCTCAATTTCTTTCTTCAGGGGCTTAAAGTTCTTGTCATACAGATCTTCCACTTGCTTGGTTAGATTTACATCAAGATATTTTATATTATTTGTGATTATTTGAAGAGTGATTTTCCCTTATTTCTTTCTCAGAGCATTTATCCTTTTTATAAAGGAAGACTACTGATTTGTTTGACTTAATTTTATATGCAGCCACTTTGCTGTAATTGTTTAAACACTGTAGAAATTCTCTGACAAAATTTTTGAGGTCTCTTATGTATGCTATCATATTATCAGCAAATAGTGATACCTTGACTTCTTCTTTTCCAATTTGTATCCCCTTGATCTCCTTTTGTTGTCTTATTGCCATAGCTAGAACTTCAAGTACTATAGATAGGGAGAGTGTGGGCAGCCTTGTCTTGTCCCTGATTTTTGTGGGATTGTGTCAAGTTTCTCTCCATTTAATTTGATATTGGTTATTGGTTTGTTATATATTGCTATTATCATGTGTAGTATGGTCCTTAAATTCCTGATCCCTCCAATACTCTCAACATGAAGAGATATTGTATTTTGCCAAATGCTTTTTCAGCAAATAATGTGATGATCATATAATTTTTTCTTTAAGATTTTTTAATATATATATAGTGGATTACATTGATGGATTTCTATATATTGAACTATCCCTGCATCCTTGGGATGAAACCTACTTGATCATGGTAAGTGATCATTTTGATGTGTTCTGTGATTCAGTTTGTGAGAAATCTATTGAGTATTATTACATTGATGTTCTTAAGTGAAACTGTTCTGAAGTTCTCTTTCTTTGTTGGGTCTTTGAGTGGTTTAGATACCAGAATAACAGTGACTTCATAAAAATAATTGGGATTTTTCTCTTTTTTGTTGTTTTTTTTTCAGCCTTTTAATGACTGCTTCTATTTTCTTAGAGGTTATGGGACAGTTTAGATAGATGCCTCCCAAGTGCTGGGATTAAAGGCATGCACCACCACTACCTGCCCTAATTTTTCTTTATAGTACTGGACAATGAGACTTTTTTTTTTTTCTAACTAGGGGACATTGCGTGATACTTCCATGTTGTAGGGAGAGGGAAAGTCAGGCTAACATGGGTATACGTTGTTCTCTTAGAGCAAATCAGAGCAAGGTCATGAGATAAACAGAGCCAAACCTGGGAGCGGTTGTGCTTCTCTGGGTTTTCTGTCCCTTAATTGGTTTGGAGTGTTGTGGTTCCTTTAAAATATGGGGGAAAATAGCTACTGGGTGTTGAGTAACTCTGGCCATAGCTACAGGAACAAACAAAACAACAAAAAGCTTAGGGCAAAAAAAAAAAAAAAAATCCCACAAGTACTCAGAATCTGAAAAAGTAACCAAGCCAAGAATGCCATTTGACTATTGCAAAATGGTCGGGCACACACTGAAAGTCAAGCATGCTTACAAGTTCAGCAGGCCCCAAATATGCCATGTCATTAGTGTATTTTCTTCCAAGTGTTCTGTCCACATACTCTGTGCTATTTACCACAAAGAAAAGATGCATCATCTTGTTAAATCATTTCTAAAGCAGGAAGAGAGAGGGGGGGCAAGGGAGGGACAGAGAGGAGGGACGGACAACAAGGAGGGAGGAACAGAGAGGAGGGAGGGACAGAGAGGAGGGAGGGAGGAAAAGAAAAACAGAAGGGGATAGGTGGGGTGAGGGGAGGGGCTGAGCGAGAGGACCAGGAAGAGGGCAATGGTCTATGATTGGAGTATAAAATGAATAAATTAATTAATGAATGAAAAGGAAAAATATGGGAAAGGGAAGGAGTGAAGAAGGAAAAGTGAGGAAAGAGGAAATAGGTGGTAGGAAAGGAGAAAGGGAACAAAGAAATTTACCGAAAAGAAATACAATAAAAGGCATTGAGTTTTCCATGGAGGTAGAAGCTCACAGTCAGCTATTAGATGGAACACAGGGTTCCCAAGGAAGAAGGAGCTAGAGAAAGTACCCAAGGAGCTGAAGGGGTCTTCAACCCTCTAGGTGGAAAAATAACCATGAACTAACTAGTACCCCCTGAGCTCATGTCTCTAGCTGCATATATAGAAGAGGATGGCCTAGTTGGCCATCAGTGGGAAGAGATGTCCCTTGGTCATGCAGACTTTATATGCCCCAATACAGGGGAATGCCAAGGCCAAGAAGTGGGAGCAGATGGGTAGGGGAGCAGGGCCGGGAGGGGGGAGGGTATAGGGAACTTTCTGGATAACACTTGAAATGTAAATAAAGAAAATATCTAATAAAAGTTGAAAAAAAAGGCATTGAGTTTTCAAGTGACTTAATGTGAAATTAAAAAAAAAAAAAAAAACAAACTCCATGCACCACCAGATAAGTATTTCCACACACTCTCAGAAATGGATCACACTTCCCACATACTTAAAAACATCCTTTCCAGCTAATCTATCAATAGCAACCTTACCAGACATTTTATCTTAAAATTTGTCTTGGGCCTGGAGACAGCTTGGTGGTAAAACCTTGTACAGACATGAGGACCGGAGGTCAGGTCTCCAGCACCCAGGTGAAACAGCTTGGTGTGCTGAGACATTTGCCACCCCAGCCTGGGGACGGGAAGCTGGAAGGGTCTCAAGACTTGCTGGCCAGCCAGTCTAGCCAGTCTGTGGAGGTAGAGAGCAACTGAGTATGACACTTTGATGCCAACCTCTGTCATCCACACATACACATGCAGGCACATACAGAGCAGAGACATGTGTACAAACATGCATGTACACACACTTACATATACAATTCTTTGTCCTTTCATTTTTATATGGCTTGCTCAGAATGAACCAAGAAAGAAAACATAACAAAGCTATGTGAACACAAAGTCTGTTTGTTGGACATTCTCCAAACCCAGCTGTAAGCATCCAATCCTTGTTTGAATCCTTACAGCAACCTACCCAGTCACATGACAGCAGCATGACCAGCTTTGTCCATCAGGGCTCCTTGCATGGAAATGTACTAACTGTATTAAATGGACATACCAGCCACAATTCTTTCAATGACAAGAAACTACTGATCAAGTAGAAAATGTGGGAAAGTGGACATTCAGGCTGTCTCCCTGCCTTTAATTGAAGCATTGTCTACGTCTCTGAATTAAACTATCAGTTTAATTCAAGCTAGCTGAGCTGAAAAATCTAGTAGTTGTTGAAGGTATGTCAGATTACATTTCTACAGATCTTCTTGGTGTGTTTAATCTCGTTTTTTCTCCCTCCCTATTTCATGATATACACAGCTCTATGAATTGTGACTGTTATAAAGATGAGGTTTGGGTTATCTTCTATCTTGCCTTTCATGTTGTTTACTTTTCGATATGGAATCTTTTCAATGTCAGGTGTTGGTAGGTAACTATTTTCCTTGTTTTTAATTTAGTTTTTGTAAAAAAACAAAAGTATATCTAAGGGGTTTAGTCTCAACCAGTATTGCTCTTCTTCCAAAATAAGCATGCCCTACTTTTGTGTCAAGAGATATAATGATGTGGCTTTCCAGACCTGCACAGAGCTGCAGACCATTGCAGAATTGGTTGTTTATAAACTTTACTGTTCATTGCCACAAACACATAGAATACAGATAATAAGTAATGAAATATTTAAAAAAAATAACTGAATGATTCAGGGAAGGAGATAGATGATTCACATAGAAACAGACAAAAAGAGGTTTCTCTGTAGAATTCCTTATATCTCTAACAAATATGGGGAAGTACGTGCCTTCACTCTCCAGAGAAACCCTGATGCCGTGAGCCAGACACAGCAGTAGGTTTCTGAAACTAACTGTTGTGATTGATGATCTGGGTATGACAGTGTGAACTGCTTTAAATTACAGCTTACCAACAGAATAATCAAACTAGAAGTTAAGTTGAATTCTGACTTTAAAAGGTCTTTATGTTAAATTTAATTTGAAATGCTCTTTAGTTTGAAGATTTTTGTTATCTGATTTTATGTTTATCAGCAGAGGGATACTACCAGGGTTACTGCTTTGGGTAAAAATAAAAAATAATAATGGACCACTGTTCAAAGTAATGAGATTCAGAACAATTTTCTTTTGTTCGAGGCTAATTTTTGGCGATTTCTGTAAGATTCCACCCGATTTTATGGCCACATTAAAGTCTCAGAAGACTCCCCATATTGTTCAGTGCTGCTGGAGTTCAGCTTTCAGAAGTGCCTACCGTGTTGGAGAGAGGGGTTAGGGGCAGCTTGAGAATTAAGCTGCTTTTGCTAGGGTCAGCGGAGGCTGGGAGGGGAATTCAGTGAAGGGGGCCAGCATCCAGCCTCACAGTGAATCTTTTCTTCAGTTGAAATTGTGGACTGTAATCGATGGTTTGAAAGGAATGAGGTTGGTGTATCTCGCGGAAGAAGTTCCGCGATACTTTTATTAGACAATAAGCTTTTGAAAGAGGAAGTAGGCCTTTAAGTGGCACGGCCTCTTGCAGAGATTTCTCTCA
This sequence comes from Mus minutoides, assembly GCA_902729485.2. Taxonomy (NCBI): domain Eukaryota; kingdom Metazoa; phylum Chordata; class Mammalia; order Rodentia; family Muridae; genus Mus; species Mus minutoides. The sequence goes on from LR749856.1 coordinate 28,496, forward strand.
TTTCCAGTAAGAAGTTCTCTGCAATGGACAATGCTTCAAAGTGAACAATCATAGTATGTCAACACACCCGTGGTTGAGTAGGGAGGGCAGTGGAATGAGGATGAAAGCCTGGGCTATTCTGACCTTTCCCATGACCGTAATTGCTGGATACAGGCCCCAAACACTTTGCCAGGCTGCTGATATATTTAGAAAAGCGCCTGTGACTCACTGCGCACATAATCTGGCAATGAATAAGGGGCAGTGGCCATGAAGGCCAATTCACTGCCCAAGGGTGTGGCTTTCCCATGTGTAGCACCTTCTGCAGGATGCACAGTTGTCTCAGTTAAGTCACTTCATGGCCGAGCTCAGAACTGCATAAGCCAAGAGCTGTTCATCAAAATAAATATCAACACGGTTAAGATCAAGAAGTTTCAATATCCATTTTGATATTAATAAAAGTGAAAATGCTTTAAAGGAAGAAAGAGGTTTACTCTGGAGTTAGTGAGATGACTCAGCAGTTAAGAGGACACTGGCTGCTCTTTCAGAGGACACAGGTTAGATTGCTAACACACATATGGTAGCTTACAACCATCCCTAAGCCCAGTTCCTAGGGATCTGTTGCTTTCTTCTGATTTTCAAAGGCACCAGGCCCACATGAACTACATATGCATTAATGCAGACAAAATACTCACCTGTATGAATAAATCTAAAATGTTTTTTAAAATAGTCAAAGTTGATACTGACTTCTGCAAAGCACCTGGGATATGTAAATGTGGAGGCATGTCACTTCTACCCTAGCAATCAAAGCAAGTTACATATTCTATGAGTCTTGAGTTTTTACTAAATATAGGGGATTAGAGGAAAGTTATATAACTAACTTAATGCTCAGAAAGACAGATGTTTTAAAGGAATAAATCAGTGTCTGTGTGATTTTCTTAGTAAGTACAGAGAGGCCAGGATTGCCATGTATCTTGATAAGAAAAATTCAATTAAAAATTTTATCAAATACCTTAGTCAAAGAGTGAACCACTATAGGAATACAGATACCCCAATTTTATTGTTTGGAAGAGTATCCCTCAAATGTTTTATTGGGAGATGGTAAAAGTTCTAAGAGATGAGTCCTAGAGTGGAGTTTTGTGTTCTTGGAATGGGCCTACCTAGTCATATGGTGAACAGTCTCCTCAACTGTGTGTGCCTGCCAGCATGAGTTGACTAACCACAGGGAAAAGTAATAGACCCAACTGCCAATAAACTAAAAACTGCAGCCAATATAACCCCTCCTCTTTTTAAGTTGATTTTCCTCAGGCATTTTGTTACAGTAACACAAAGCTGGTCCAATCCTGGGAACTGCAGATGAAAATGATATTTGTACCATCTCAGTCATCAATTTTTATGATTCTAATAAACTAGTGGAAGACCTCTCCCTATTAGGATAGCAAGAACTGAATAGCACTGAGTCTACCACTATGGTATTGGCAAGAATTGGGGAAACCTTTTCCTCTTTGGTGAACTAAGCAGAGGAGATTGAATAATGAGGGTGATGCAAGAACAAACGCTAGTTTACAAGAAAGAGTAAAGTCATGAACAAAACCAAAGATGATCACAAATTTGAATCATAATTTAGTTAAAAATCACTGTAACACACATTTTAAAGGTCCCAGACAGGAAAGATACAAAATGCGTGAACCTATGAATATCAGGAAAGAGGAAAAGAAAAAGAAAACAGTAAGAGCCAGATGAAGTGCAAGAAACAAAGATTAAAAAAAAAAGCAGAGAAGACTCACCCCCTCCAGTAGATACAATACTGTTGAAAATAAGATCAATAGGCTTGAAGGCACACGCTAAAGTTACCTGGAGAGAAACACAAAGGAAAGAATATACAAGGGAACATCCAACCATGGGAAGTTCAGTGCAGGATATACTGGGGGTAGAGGGTTGTGTTAACAGTGCTTGGGCTATAAATAGTCCTTTTTCCTTATTTGGAATAGATGTCTTTATAAAAGATCCTAATTGAAAGAGACCACTCCCCTTTATACCTTCCACCATGGGAGGTCAGAGCTATGGCTGCCTCTAGACCTTGCAACGGCCTCAAAACAAAAACAAAAACAAAAACAACAACAACAAAAAACCATTTGGATCTTCATCTTGGACTTCTAGCCCCAATGACAGTGAGAGATTAATTTGTGGTGAATACAAATTAGCCAGTTCGTGGTATTGAGCTATAGCAATAATAATACATATGAGTAGGTGATGATGAGGGCTATGTGACATAGAACTGTTGGCTTCATCCTTGCTTTCAGCTCAACCTTTCTTTGGAGAAAGCAGAGGGTTATACTATTCTTCCTCTCCTTTAGAATGTGTGAGAAGGGGAATGCTTCCTCTGTGCCACAGTGTATTGGAACTGTAAAACTTCTTTGTAGTAGAGTTTGTCCTTAAGAGACTGCCTTTATTCTCAGAAGACACTTCAGATTTGTAACAGTGTTGTCATTGTTGAAAAGATAAAACTTTGTAGCTCATCTGAATGTCTGTTTCAGTAAGAGATGGTCATGAGACTTTGGGGGCCTGGGGAAGAATGTGATGGTTTAGATATTCAAGGACTACTCTGGGTTCTTCTATCCTCATACATAGTTCCCAGTTTGTAGCCCCGTGGGCCCCTAGAGTTCTAACTTCACTCTCTACCTATCTAGGGTGTTCTCCCTGTATACCACTGCAATGTGACCCGTCCCTCATGTTCCCACCACCACATATTGAGATGGTATGACTGTCCTATCCTATCTCCACTGTGGTGGACAGTTTCCCTCTAGACAGGGACACATAATAAACAGCTCCTTTCTTAAGCTGATTCTATTGAGTTCTTGGTTGAGTTCATGGGGAAAGTAACTGAACGTGGATCTCTTATAATACTAAGAAAATTAATCCAGGGATCTGTTGCAAAAGCATTTCAAGCTTTTACATACTTGGGAACTAAACTGCAAGCTTATGTGTGTCCTTAGTAGAGCACAGTGGTAACAAAATTAGAAGCAACCTTTACTTAAAGTAAAAACATCAAGATTTTTGTAAAAACCAAAGGGAGAAATCTCTGCACTAGTATCTACATCAGGGGGAAAAAATATTCGTAACAATCACCTAAACTCCTCCCTTAAGAAACCTGAAAATGGGACTGAATAAAACTGAAAGCAAGCAAACCAAAGGAAGGAAACCTTGAGGGAGGGAAGGGCACATAAAACTGCGAAAAGAATGAAGATATAAGTAAGACAAAAGCTGTGCTTTAAGGGATGAGCTGGAGGAACAAGCTCCCGAGCTGTGAGAAAAATAAAAGGCAGTGGGGCAGAGTAGGAGGGACCAGGAAAAAGATGTAACTGTACAGGTCAATAACTCAACAACTCAAACACACAGACAGTGTCTGAAAGGAGTGCTACCAAAAGGTGCTAGGGAAGAAACAACCATTGTTAAGTAGCTACAAACCTTGTAAAGAAAATAGATTTGTAGCTAAAAGTTAACAAGGAAAATACCCGGATCAGAAGGATATACTGGCCGATTCTATCTAAATCTTGCCATAATGTGAGCTGTAGAGAAAACTTCAGAAAGGAGCACACCCTGACTTTGTTTCTAAGGCCGGACTTATTGTCATCATAAACTGTGTGAAGGAATAAATAACCATCTCAGACCCTTCACTCTCAACATATAGACAAAATTCCTCATCAACATATAGACAAAATTCCTCATCAACATATAGACAAAATTCCTCATCAACATATAGACAAAATTCCTCAAGATGCTTGACAAATTGGACCGAGCAAACTACCAACATGAGGAAATGGGGGAGTTAAAATGGAAATATAGAATTAATCCATCATTAGCAAGTTAACATATGCAACTTTTTTAAAAAGTGGGACAGACTTAATGCAAACTGATGCAGTCACTTGGGAAGCACGTAGCAGTTTCTTATGAGCAAGCATGCACTGACCACACAGCATAAAACCCTCTTCCTTAACTCTGACCAACAGAAAAATGAAATGGATATGTTCCCGAACTGTCTGTAGTGGTTTTACTCCTAAGCTCTAAGGATGGGTAACAATGTGAGTGTCTTCCAGCTGGTAAATTCCTAAGCTCTGGGCAGCACTACAGCCTTGGCTGGGATCCTGGACTGTGTGTGGGGAAAGGACACTGAGACACATTTTCCATTCTGTGCTCTCTGATTCCTTACTAGGTATGAGATGGGGTTACCTGCAACAAGCTCTTGCCAATTTGACTTTTCAGCCATGATGAAGAGTGCCTGTGGTATGAGCTGTGAATCAAAAAAAAAAAAAAATCCTTTCCTCCTTTAGATCTCTTCTGTCAAATAGGACTTTAGTACAGAAACACAGAAATGAGAAAAGAAACTAGGACATCTGTCAGCTTGGACCTGTTTTTCTATCCTTCAATCTACCACAGTCCCTATCTGTTATTAGCATAATCCATAGGTATCCTCAGATACCATGGAAACCTTTTAACATCACTTTTCCTGAGCCCTGAATTTCATAAGGACACTGCTTCCTCTACAGTCTTCTTGCACAATTCTTCTCTCTCAAGAATCCTGTCACCAGACTAACAGGCACAGTGACTGACTGCCCTTGCCTCTTGATGCTGCTCCTGGGTAATTGCTCTTCTCAACTCAACAAAAACTTCCAGAAATGTAAAAGCCACACATAACACTTGAGTATCCCATCCCTTCCTTCAGCCACCTACCTTCTGTCTGTACCCTTCACTGTCATCCCCTCCGCAGCTCCCTAAATGAACCACGCTCCTCTCCTAACCCAGCCTCCAGTCTGTCTGCTAGGTCTCTCTGTCCTAACCTGCAGTGAAGGATACCACTCCCACAGCTGGGTGTTAGAATAAATCATGAACCATCTGCACTTAATCAAGTTTCAATTTCCCTTCTGTCCTGGCTGGTTTATGTCAACTTGACACAAGCTAGAGTGATCAGAGAGGAGGGGGGCCTCCATTTAAAAAATGTCTTCATGAGATTGGGCTGTAGGTAGGCAAACCTATAGGACATATTCTTAATTAGTAATACATGTGGAAGGGCCCAGCCCATTGTAGGTGGGGCCAGCCCTGGGCTGGCAGTCCTGGGTTTTTAAGAAAGCAGGCTGAATGAGTCACGGAGAATAAGCCAGTAAGTGACACTCCATAGCCTCTGCATCCGCTTCTGTTTCCAGATCCCTGCCTTGTTTGAGTTCCTGCCTTGATTTCCTGTGATGATGAACAGTGATACGGAAACATAAGCAAAGTAAATCCTTTGTCATCCCACAGTTTTTGGAAATGGGGTTTCATCACAGCAATTAGTAATCGTAATTAACACAGAGTATCACACTTATGCATGCCTTCCCTTTGTCCAGACTCTATCTGTCTACAGTCTCCACTTAGGTCAGTCTAGGTAAAGCAAACTTGAGCATTCTTGGTCAGGGATACTTGGCACCAATACACATCTAATTTTCTGCCTCTACTTAGGTATCCACCAGAAAGACCACAGGAGGCAGCAGAGTATGAAAAGCCCTGTACTTGTTCCTGGGTGGTGGTTCTCTACAATAGTACTTTCCCATTCCCTCATTCCAGAGACTCTGCACCTCACCTGCCTCGTGGATCTCACTCTTTCTTGCTTGTTTCACTCTTAGCAAGCTGTCTGTCCTGACACATTACTGCTATTCACTCTTGACTAAACTCTTGGATAGTCATCAATACCTTTGCAATACCAGAATGAAGCAGATGGCCTTCAGAATAAATCAAGGACCATGATACAGCACGTGAAGACAGAGAAAGATTAGGGAAGGAAGCATAGTTAGCAAAAGAGAAGTAGATATTACTGATTTCATCCCAGGTACATTTGTAAGAAGAAGGGCGCTAAGTGGTGGTATTGACTTGTGTCTGATACAAAGTAGACATTTGTGCTTAAAACATCAAATAACTCAATAGACACATTATTGATACCTTAATTCTATGACCATCATCCCACACATTGCTACAGTCCATATATTCTTGTTCTGCTGGCCCAGGAAAGCCTGACCTGGCACACATGTAAACTATGAATAGTCTGGCTGCTCCTACGATGTATTTGATTACTACTGACTTCAACACTCATGGTTTGACTGACCCTATAGGAGAAAACATGGTAGAGATGAAGGAAGAGGGTCCTCTAAGGAACAAGCTACAACTTCAGAGGAGGGGTAGACACTTACAGATGAATGTATTCAAGCCAGGTATGGAGGTATATACCTGTAATCCCAGAACATGGGAGATGAAAGCAAGAAGGAAGGAAGAGGTTCAAAGCCAACCTCTACCACATCGAAAATTAAAGGCCAGCCTGGGATACATGATGATACCTTGTATTAAAGAAAGAGAAAGAAAGAAAGAAAGAAAGAAAGAAAGAAAGAAAGAAAGAAAGAAAGAAAGAAAGAAAGAAATTCTAAAGTCATCCAAAAAGTTAAGTAGATTAAAATAATGTTCTTGTAAGTTAAAGGATTCTCTTTGGTTCAGGGAAGAGTCTTATTAATATTTTTTGTTTACTTTACTATTTAAAATGTCAGATATTTTGTTTCTGAAAACTGTGTAATATATTGAACTTCTTTGAAGTTTCACTTAACATATTTTCTCCAGATCTCTAATACTTCAGTTAAAAATAAAAGTAACTGTTTATAGGACTACTGATGCAAAGTAGATAGGCATAGCATACCTATTCTAGTTCAAAAGCTTTCATTTGGTTGATTGAGATGTGCTGTCTTAATGTGTTGGAGCTCGATTTAACTCCATGCAACAGGATGCTCCTTGAAAGACACCAAGAATTGCCCGATAAGACAAGTACCTCTTCCTTCTATTGCTCCTCTACAATAGCCACCACCACTAGACCTCAAGGCAACCAAGTCTCAAGCCCAAAGATGAGCATATATATCAGAGATTCCCAAACTACATAGCATTCTGCACCCTTAATCTAGGGATAGCTGTAAGAAGTGTTTGTTTATTTCCATTTATTTCAATTTATTTTTCAAATTAATCAAAACATACATCTGCCTTAAATTCGCAAGTTGTACAGCACTGGAGACTCCTAATTTCTTAAAGCATGAATATCCCCAATGTGTGGTTGATGAGTTAGTATATCAAATTTGTCTGACACATTTACTCTAAGCAGAGGGTAAAACATTTGGCATTACGAATCCTGACTTTTGTGGAAAGAGGATTCCCTTTGATTGCTATTCTTCTTCATTATTTATGAGGAATCACAGTTCATAAACACATTTTCTGGATGGCTTAATAACACCACATTTTAGTTTTAAGTTTTTGGCAGACAGGTGAAAATATTCTATAAATAAGCTGTGACTAAAGCCTCCTCTGTGGAGATGAATTCTTGGTAATTCCTATGGCAGTTTTTATTGACATCTCCCCTCTCTCACCCTGCCTTTCTTTATGTTTGTCAAAGTGGGTATTTCTGCTGCTAACTCAGAAATTCAAATGGGAAGAGGAGTCACAGGACAGCTTCCCTATGGTGGTCATGTGAATAGAAGTCCTAGAGGCTGAAGAAGACACACTGTACATTCAGAGGAAGACGTGCTCTCTTGCCTTCTGGCACAGCTTATACAGTGACTGGATGAGACCAAGGTCTTGGGAATCCAGAGATGGTTACATCTATTTTGGTAACACTGACATGCTCCAAGTCTACAGCGAATAGGGAATCACCCTCTTTGTGTAAATGTTTGCTTTGTTGGAAATTCTCAAGCAGAAATTAATAGCAAACATGCACCAGAAGGAGTATTAAATCAAGCATGATAAACAACTCCTAGGCAATGTTTAGACTGGCCAAAGCCATCCTATAATCATGTTTGATGATAGAACACTGCATCTAATATCTACACACTGAACAGAAAGCAAGCTACAATCATTTATCCCTGATAAATAAGGCTACCAGAGTAGGTAGATTAATGAGTAGATAAGTATCAAATCCCCACTGCATTTTCCTTTTTTTTTTTTTTTTTTTGGTGGTGTAGACACTATTAATGAATCATGAATGTTTGATGTTCCTTTCCAGCAGTTACAAAACACACTTGGAACGGGTCTGGGAATTCACTTTGATCTCTTGTTTGAAGTCATATGCCAGTATTCTGGCCCCCTGTGACAACAACTATCTCAAACTCTGGGCTACTAAAGAGCTGAACTTAATCACACAGAAGCGTTGCCAGAAGATGTTTCAAAAATGACACAGCATTCTGTCTGCCCAAGAAACTCACAGAATCGGGCCCTGTGCTTCTGGAGGTGAGTTGACAGCAGGCAGCCAGCTGGCCTGGGGCTTCACTGAAGCTATTTCACTGTCCCACAGTGCTGGGCCTGAAAGCCTCAAACACAGATGGCCACAAGGTGGACAGTGTCCTACAACGTGGGTCTTTCTTTGAATAAAGCCTCAGAATTGACTTCAAGCCAAATAAAAAGCATAGCTTCTTTTTGAATTTTATTCCATTTCTGTTGTTGGATTCACCAGGGTTGTTAATCATTTTTATTTAGCAGAAATCTAATGGCAATTTCTTAATACTTATTAATAAGAGATTCTGTACTCCATTAACAGCTCAATAAACTTCCTTATGGTTGAACAAGGTCAATCTCTCTACCTTAACACTGCTAACCAATCCCTGCAGAATAAATATTTGCTTTAAGTTTCTCTATGCCATATTCCATGACACGGTGTTGCCTAAATCTCCTTTTGTAAATAAGATGTGCCTCAAAGAGAAAGAGATAGCAGAATTTGGTCTTATTAACCTTTCTACACACCTTAGCCCTAGAACAAAAGGTCAATCTATCCAGAACAAAAGGTTTAGGGCATTTATGATCTATATCTAACAAGAATGTCTGAAAATATGCTAGTTTAAGCCACAATGGCATAGCTTGTCTCAGATGCACCAGACCAATATATTCCTCTGTTGAGGAATTCTCTCTAGGGCACTAAATATATAGAGGATATGGTTTTAGTTCCCTGGAGTACTTGTTTTTCCTAATAATTCTCAAAAATATCCAGTCTACTTTCTTTTCCAGACCACGTATCTCCTCATTCAGGTCTGTATCCTCATTTCCTGGCGAATCTTATCTTGATAGCAGGGGCAGACAGGGCAACACCCTCATAAACGTAGCACTGAATGTGCAAGGAGGAAGGACAGGGGTTTTCTGGCCTTTGAATGGAAAAACACACACAAAACCCTCTTCTTCATGTCTCCATTGCTCTAAAGAGAAGACATCCGCCTGAACTGTCGTGTACAGACACACATGCATTATTACCACCCACTGTTAATACTTCTGTAGAATTTTCCCAGGAGACATTAATTCTTCCTTATATATAAATGACTTCTACTTTCTTTTAAAGTTATTTTGACTGAAGAAAACAAAGGAAAGAGGACATTCCCCAGGAAATAATGAAAAATTAAACTTTGTAGTAAATATTTCACCTGTGGGTAATGCTGTCTTCATTTTGAGGCAAATATATTCAGATTCAGAGGAGTTAAGCAATACTCCCACAGGCTGTAGCTACGAAGTGCTTGAATCTGGGATTTGAATCAACCATTTTAGCAAAGCAATATTGCTTAAATAAGCAAAGAGGATTGCAGTACACAATATTTTTAAAGTACGCATACCCAATTCTCTTTGAAACATTGTAAGGAACAGAAGTGGTAAATGAGAAAATAGTTTATCTATCTAGGGACTGGGTGAACAAAGGACCCCGGGATGGTGGAAATATTTATACTCTTGATCCCAAGTCAGAATATACCTAACAGAATTTGGTTTTGTCTTTTCCTCTATTAACCCACTGTAAGATTTAATATAGTATGCGTGCACACATGGGTATAGATGCACCTGAAATTAAAAATACATTCTCAGTTCTGAAATGTTAAATTCATCTCTCTGGGAAGTCTTTTCCCAGTTACCATTGAATTAAATCAGAAAATAATTGGATTTAGAATCTGAAATGCTGTAAATGACACAATTACCATTTCAAAACTTAGTATGAGTAAAAAAAGTTGAGTGTCAAGTCTTCTTATCCCACCCCACACCTCCCTCTCCCATCCCAATCCCAGGTCCATACCAGTTTTTACCCTATTTAAGGAACTGGCCTAAGGCAGCTTACAGATAACAACTGACTTTAAAATACTTCCAAAGCATAGCAGAAATCACACTTTGCTTTTCTAAATGACTTGCATTGTTCTAAATATCCAGACTATGCTCGTGGTCACACAGATAAAGGAAGCCTTGGGCCAATTATGCAAAGGACTGGGTTGCAACATGAAATAAGAGTATTCCTCAGTGTGAATCAACTGAAAATGAAAAGGAATAAGTATAAAAGATGATGCCTCCCGGTAAGACTTCAAATGAGAGACAAGAAACATGTCTGTGTTTGCTTCCAAATCAAGAAATAGCACAAAAACTGATTGTACAAGAAGCAATGGATGGTGGATCAGCTTGATTCAACAACTCAGTTAATCCTATCCTTAGGTGTGCATGTCACTCATATATATATATATATATATATATATATATATATATATATATATATATATATATATGGGGCAGTCTCTGCGTAGTCCTTCCTTTCATCACAGCTCCAAACTTTGTCTCTGAGATTGATATATATATATATATATATTCCTGAAGCTGAATAACAAAAGCACCACTATCATCATCATCATCATCGTCATCATCTCTTTTTAAAATATATACTGATATTCAGGTCTGAATATAAGTTTAACTGGTATAGTATGGAAATGAGGCCTCAAGCTAAAATGAAGCCAGATTTGAAAAACTCAATAACCCAAATAGAAAAGGAGAGAAAGTCACACAAGTAGAATGAAGCAAGAAGGAGATAGAATATCAGAATTTGGAAACAAATTAGAGGATCTGGACCAAATAAGCAAAGAATATTAAAGAAAATAATTAAATGCACAGGAAAGGAATCTGTAGGAAATATGCGACATCAGGAAAAGATCTAAATATAAAGCAAGCCACTAAATTACTAGCACACACAAGAGAACAGAATTCCAGGTCAATGGCATAAACCAGAATTTCAACAGGATCAGAGAATAAACTTCCGCAAACTAAATATAGACATACTCAAACATATACACAAAACACAAAGAGCATTGAATAGACAGGAAAAGAAACTCCCCCACAATATAACCTAGTTAAACACTACCCCAATAGAACAAAGAAAGCACATTGGAAGCTGAAATAGAAACACACACACGTGTGTACACACACACACACACGTCCCACATGAGGAAAAACTCACCAGAATAACCATTGATTTTTCTATGGAAACTCCAAAAGCCTGACAAACCTATAGCAATGGATTCCAAGTACTAAAAGATTGTGACTACCAACTTAGACTACTCTGTCCAGCAAAATCATCTGCCATAGTTGAAGGAGAAATAAAAGCTGCTAACAGCCTAAAAATATCATGTCATTAAACCAACTCTAAAATGAATATTATAAGCCAACATCAAACTGAAGAGAGGAATGAACATAGCCAAGAGAGTCAAGAAAAAAAAAAATGAAGCTAAAATTAATTAAATACAAAGCAACAAGGAAAAACAACAAGAAAAAAAATCAAAGTGACTGCAATCAGCACAAACCCAACAATAATAACTTTAAATATTAATGACCTCAAATCTCCAGTCAAAAGACTAAGGCTGGCTGAATGTATACAGAAAAAATATCTATTTTGCTTTCTTCTACCAGAAACTCACCTTAGCATTAAAGATCATCAACATCTCAAAGTAAAGAGAAGAAAAAAACAAAAACAACAAAAAATAAAATCACTAGTACCAGGAAGCAAACAGGCAATATTTATTATCCCAATATCTGACAAAATAGAGTTCAATCTAAAACTAATCAAAAGAAGTAAAGAAATAAACTTAATTCTAATCAAGGAAACAGTTAACCAAAAAGACATTACTATTCCACATATATATGCAACAGATTATGATTCAATCATTTTTATAAGTGTACTACTAAAATTAAAGATACAGATTAATGATTCATCCTATTAATAATAGATTTCAAACCCACTGTCTCCAACAAACAGTTATCTGGAGATAGAAATCAGAATTAAATGACACCATACATGAAGCAGAATTAGCAGATAGCTACAGAATATTCTACCTAAATACCAAAGAATATACATTCCACCTAAAAGCCCAAAGAAGCTTCTCTAAAACACACCACACCTATGACACAAAAAAAAAAAAAAACCCTTAAAAATACAGAAAAGTTGAAATAATCTCGTGCATACTATCTGCCCATGATGCAAATTAGATAGCAAGTTTAATAGTAAGTACACAAACTCATAGAGGTCCAACAACTCACTACTTAATGATGAACAAGTCCAAATTTTCTAAAACTAAAGAAAATGAAAACACCACACAACAAATTCACTCAGACATAATGAACAGTTCTAACAGTGAAAATTATAATTCATATAAACGTGTGTGTGTGTGTGTGTGTGTGTGTGTGTGTGTGTGTGCATATACACAAATATAGTTTAACTGATGTTATCCCACTTGGGCTCACAATGTTATTCCTTCCCTATAAGAGCCATCGATTAAAAAAAAGTACTAAGCATGATAAGAAACCCTTTTTCATGGTGTTGGTTAGAGGAGTCCAAAAGACTCCCAAAACACTATGAGCTATTGCTGCTGCCCTTGGTTGCTTCCCAGTGGGTAAAAATAAATCCCTACTCCTAAATAAAATTAATGTATAGTTCAGAGAGCGAATTCAGAGGATCCAAGCTGGATGTGACTTGGCATGAAAGCTTCCTCTCTCTGAGGACTAGCTTTGAGAGTGCCAAGATGTACAGTGGGTAGGCAGCAAGGAGCACAAGGATGACCAAATGGCATGGCAAACCTAGCGGTGCAATAGTGGCACTTACATATTGGCAGTAACCAACAGATCTAACCTAGCCAACTATCTGGGCTTGTGAGCTCATAGACCAAATAGAACCTTCGGGTACCACTTTATCTGTCCAGTATAGGGGTAGAGAAACTTTAAGAGCCAGAGGACCAGGAAAAATGCTGTGAGATAATATCTCTGAAAACAGATGGGGAAGCTTCACCCAATACTTCAACAATAAAGAGTAAAAGACAAGGTTACACAGACAGAAGAAATCTTACTGGGTCCCGGCCATAGACAAACACAAGCAACTAACAAACACTGAGAATGGGAGAAATAATCTTCCCTAAGGGCTGAGCCTCCAAATTAGATATCCAATATCAAATGAACTGATCAGGTTGTATTTATATATTCAAACATTTATATAAATATAAAAATATTAAAGAATAAGAGACCGAGATTTCTGAGAGAGAGAGAGAGAGAGAGAGAGAGAGAGAGAGAGAGAGAGAGCAAGCAGAGATAACATGGTGGAGATTGGCAGGAATAAAGGGAAGTGGGAAAATGGTATAATTATATTTTAACTTTAAAAAATAATATCTTATGCAAAAAATATATTCCTAAGAATAAATCTAATGGGGATGAAAGTCTTCTACAGTGAGAACAATGAATAATTTGAAGAAGGTACTAGAAAGCAGAAAGAGATTGTATGGACAGGAATTAGAAAAATGAATATGTAAAAATGGTAATGCAGATCATCTAGAAATTCTATTTAATCCCCATGAAAATCCACACGAGACTCTTCAAGGCAGTAGGAAAACTGCGGCATATGGATGGACAAGAGATCACCAATAGGCAATGCAACCAATCCATAGCCAAGGAACAACGCTGGGGTAATCACAGTCCAATCTCAGAGAATAACAGTAACAAAAGCACAGGCAAACTTGCACAAAAAGAGATACAGAGACCAACGGGATAGAAAAAAATACTCACACAGCTACAGCCATTTAGCTTTGACAAAAAATTAAAAAACTAAAATAAAAAAGCACATTGTAGAAAAGTGTTTTCAAATGATGTGAGAAAAACTGGATATTCCTAGACAGAGAGTGAAACTAAACCCATGTTCCTCAGTTTGCAAAAAGTCAACTAAAAATAAAGACCTTAGTGTTAGGGCAGGGACTCTAAAACTGCTGGAAGATAACACAGAAGATGTCCTTGGGGGGGGGGGGGATGCTTAAACAAGGATTTCCTGCAAAGGACTATGATATAGCAAATGAAACCACACATTCCCAAATGGGATTATATCAGTAACAAAGCTGCAGAGCAAAGGAAAGAATCATAGGTAAAGAAGAAGCCTGTCCAAGGAGATAAGAATGAGCAAGCTGGTGCAACCACTCAGAAAATCAGTCTGGCGGTTCCTCAGAAAATTGGACATAGTACTACTTGAGGACCCAACTATACCACTCCTGTGCATATACCCAAAAGATGCTCCAAAGTATAACAAGAACACACTCTCCACTATGTTCTAGTAGCCTTATTTATAATAGCCAGAAACTAGAAAGAAGCCAGATGTCCTTCAACAGAGGAATGGATATAGAAAATGTGGTACATTTACACAATGAAATATTTCTCACCTATTAAAAACAACAACTTCATGAAATTCTTAGGCAAATGGATGGAACTAGAAATATCATCCTGAGTGATATCCAATCACAAAAGAACACACATGGTATGAACTCATTGATAAGTGGATATTAACCCAAAAGCTCAGAATGCCCAAAATATAATTCACAGACCACATGAATCTCACAAAGAAGGAAGATCAAAATGTGGAGACTTTGGTCCTTCTTAGAAGGGGGATCAAAATACCCATGGGAGGAGATACAAAGACAAAGTGTGGAACAGAAAATGAAAGAAAGGACATCCAGAGACTGTCCCACCTGGGGATCCATCCCATATACAGTTACCAAACCCAAGACATTATTGTGGATGCCAACAAGTGCTTGCTGACAGGAGCTTGATATAGCTGTCTCCTGAGAGGCTCTGCCAGTGCCTAACAAATATAGAAGTGGGTGCTCACAGCCATCCATTGCACTGAGCACAGGGTCCACAATGGAGGAGCTAGAGAAAGGACCCAAGGAGCTGAAGGAGTTTGCAGCCACATAGGAGGAACAACAATATGAACCAACCCATACCCTCAGAGCTCCCAGGTACTAAACCAACAACCAAAGAGTACACATGGAGTGACCCATGGCTCCAGCTGCATTTGTAGCAGAGGATGGCCTTGTGGGACATCAATGAGAGGAGAAGCCCTTGGTCCTGTGAAGGCTCGATGCCCCAGTGTAAGGGAATGCCAGGACAGGGAAGCAGGAGTGGGTGGGTTAGTGAGCTAGGCAAGCAGGAACCAGATTTGGGGGGGGGGGTATGAGGAAAGGGGATAATATTTGAAATGTAAATAAAGAAAATATCTAATTAAAATATCTTAATTCCCCAAGAAGTTAATGGGTTAATGAACAGAATCAACAGTTTCCAAAAGAAGAAATACAAATGGCCAATATAAGCTTGAAAAAAATGCCCTTTAAGGGAAATTCAAATTAAAGCTACTCTCAGCTTTATGTCCTCCCTGTTAGAATAAACTTAGTGCTTTTTACATCAACCATATGGGAACGTTTTATCTACTGCACTGTTTCATTTTGGTAGCTCTATTGGGTTCCCATTGTTATGAAAAAAGTCCCAAAATAAACTTAAATCAGCAAAGATTTATTTGTGCTCCTATCAGATCCCTGAGAGTTTGAAGCCAGCCCTGATCTACATAGCGAGACCCTGTCTCAAAAACCCAAAGCAAACTAGAAGATCCAGCAATACCTCTCCTGGGCATATATCCAGAAGATGTACCATCAGGTAAGAAGGACACATGTTCCAATATGTTCATAGCAGCCTTATTCATAATAGCCAGAAGCTGGAAAGAACCCAGATGTCCCTCAACAAAGGAATGAATACAAAAAAATTGGTACATTTACACAATGGAGTACTACTCAGCTATTAAAAACAATGAATATATGAAATTCCTAGGCAAATGGATGGATCTGGAGGGTATCATCCTGAGTGAGGTAACCCAATCACAAAAGAACTCACATAACATGTACTCACTGATAAGTGGATATTAGCCCAGAAACCTAGAATACCCAAGATACAATTTACTAAACACATGAAACTCAAGAAGAATGAAGATACTTCGCCCCTTCCTAGAATTAAGAAAAAAGCACACATTGAAGGAGTTACAGAGATCATGTGTGAAGCTGAACCAAAGGATGGACCAACCAGTGACTGCAGCAGCCGGGGATCCATCCCATAATCAGCCACCAAACATAGACACAATTGCATATGCCAGCAAGATAGTGCTGAAATGCCTTGATATAGCTGTGGGAGGCTATACCAATGCCTGGCAAACATGGAAGTGGACGCTCACAATCAGCTATTAGATAGAACTCAGGACTCACAAGGAAGGAGCTAGAGAAAGTACCCAAGGAGCTGAAGGGGTCTTTAATCTTATATGTGGAAGAATAACATGAACTAACTAGTACCCCCTGAGCTCATGTCTCTAGCTGCATATATAGAAGAAGATGGCCTAATTGGCCATCATTGGGAAGAGAGGCACTTTGGTCATGCAGACTTTATATGCCCCAGTACAGGGGAACGCCAGGGCCAAGATGTAGGAGTGGGTGGGTAGGGGAGCAGGGTGGGGGGTGGGGGAGGGTATTGGGGACTTTTGGGATAACATTTGAAATGTAAATGAAGAAAAGATCTAATAAAAATGGGAAAAAATATAAAGGTCTTTCAAGAAAAAAAAAAAAAAAAAAGAATAACAAGGCCATGATGATGGCCCTGTAGTGGTTAGAATGAGGGTATCCTCTTGGGCCAGGTGTTTGCAGACATGGTCTCTTGATGGTGGGACTGTTTGGCAGAGGTTATAGGACCTTGCAGGAGGAAGTGCTTTGCTGGAAGTGGGCTTTGAGGGTTTATAGCCTCACCCTACTTTCTGTTCTCTCTGCTTCATGTGTGTGGATGAAAATGTTCAGCCAGCTCCCTACTCCTGCTACCATGCCATGCCTTCCTCGTCATGATGGGAACCATAAGCCATAATAAACCCTTTCTTTTTTTTAAATATGAGTATTATTTATTAGAGCAAATTATCCAGAAATGCAATTTTTTATGCACATAGCATCTCATGTGTTTCACAAAATCAATATATATGCAAATAGTAAAGATGACATGAATCTACATTCCCATAATAGCCATTAATTCTGTGTCTACTTTTTATATTATAAACATTACTTTAAAACTAATAAACTTCATTCTTAAATATAAAAAAAACCCAAAGCAAAATGACAATAATAATAATGTACAAATTAATTGAAAGAAACTAGGCTGAGAATATTTCATATTATGAAATTCCCTGTTGCTTAGACAAGACAAAATTATGGTAATCAGAAGCAAGGGAGTGTTTACTGAGAACTGGGTGTGAGAAGGAGAAAGTTGAGTGCAAAGAGATAAAGGAAGTTGTCAGAGTCACATACTGCTAGCATTTAAGTCACTATATGTATATCTCAAAACTCTAGTCTTATAATTAGAGCTTATGATTGCATGCCTTTTATCCTAATAAAACTTATTGAATCAGTGGCCTTTTGGGAAAATAATTCCTGGACACCTGTTATAGGAACATTTTTGAGAAAGTGCTGAGAAAGCATAGCCTTTGCTCCTGAGAAAATCAGTCAGTCTACATGGGGAGTAGGAGATGGTAAGTCACAAACGAAAACTTGGAATAAATTAGAACACATCAGGAAACCATAAATACTGTGGGAAAAATAAAATAGTTCACTCTAGGAGAAAATGACCTTGAAAACACAAATGCAGTAACCATCAGCCCTCTGAGTCATTTTTGCAATGATGTGTTGCTGGGGTAAAAAATGACCACTGTTCCTATGTGGGTAAATGGTTCTTCACAACCTACTAGGGAACTATTTGGAGAACCCATGTTAGGAAGTCATCTTCACACAGAATTTCTCCCTGCTTCCATGTGCAAAGCTTTATGCTTGTTTATATATAGCTAAAGAGAAGTGTTTCTTTCTAGAATCATACACACTTGTGAGTTATTGAAATGTACATGTATTGATACACATACATGTAGGCTGTGCATTATACTGGTACTCTGCCATGGCAGTGGAGTTCCAAAACTAACTTCAGTCTATGAAAAAAACTACTTGTGAAGGCATTTACTAAAGAACATCTAGGAAGACAACTCAGACAGCTTGGAACACATTGTGATAAACCAAAAACAACAGACTAGTGAGAAAGAGCCTATCTAAAATAAAGCTACTAATTTGCTTGGTTTTGTTGTTGTTTTGTTTTGTTTTGTTTTGTTTTGTTAAGTAAAAAGGTTACACTGGGCATGGTGGCACATGCCTGAAATCCCAGCTCTTGGCATGTAGAAGCAGGAAGATCAAAAAGTTCGAGGCTGCTCTGAGCCCAGCAGACGCAGCAAGGGCCTGTCCTGCACTTCACACACCCCAGGACTTTAAGATCGCATCTGGGTTACTGGGTTACAAGTGAGTGGAGTGCAGAGGTGGTGTTGGGAGCAGTGGGTCAGCAGTTGCCCACAGGGGCAGGATCTGAGAACTCCGCCCCACCAGAGGCTGGGCCTCTCCCAGCCAGAGGACCCTCCACCCCACCATCTTTCCTCTGAGCCCAGCAACTCCCAGGACTTTAAGATCACATCAGGAGCTCAGGGCTCAGGCCTCAGGCGCTGTGCACTCTCTTGTGCTCTTTCGGGACCCTCCAAGCTATCTGGGGACCTCAAGTGAGCAGGGGAACACAGCCTCTGTTCTAGCCCAATCTCATGGAACCTGAGACACCAGCCTGGAGACTGATAAAGGCGCAGGGCAGAACAGTGGGTCCTTTCTGGTCTGCACCAACGCCAGGTCTCCTCGGGCAGAGATGGCAGGAGGCAAGCACAAGAACAGAAGCAACAGAATCCAAGGGTACTTGGCATCACCAGATCCAAATTCACCCACCACATCAAGTCCTACATATAACAGCACACCAGAAAAGCAGGACATGGATATAAAGTCACTGGTCATGATGATGATGGAGGACTATAAGAAGGAAATACAGGAAAACACAGATAAACAACTAGAAGCATTTAAAGAGGAAAACTTAGAGAGTTACAGGAAAACACTGATAAACAACTAGAAGCATTTAAAGAGGAAATACTTAGAGAGTTACAGGAAAACAATACCAAACAGGTGATGGAATTGAACAAAACCATCCAGGACCTAAAAATGGAAGTAGAAACAATTAAGAAAAACCAAAAGGAGATAACCCTGGAGATAGAAACCATAGGAAAAAAATCAGGAACCATAGATATGAGCATCAGCA
>LR749856.1:50087-87587 GCA_902729485.2 Mus minutoides
CTCAAGAAGAAGGAAGATCAAAATGTGGACACGTCACCCCTTCCTAGAATTAAGAACAAAGCACACATTGAAAGAGTTAAAGAGATCATGTGTGAAGCTGATTTCAAAGGATGGACCCAATGACTGCGGCTGCCAGGGATCCATCCCACAATCAGCCACCAAACATAGACACTATAGCATATGCCAGCAAGATAGTGCTAAAAGGGCCCGAATATAGCTGTCTTGGGGGAAACTATACCAATGCCTGGCAAACATGGAGGTGGAAGCTCACAGTCAGCTATTAGATGGAACACAGGGTTACCAAGGAAGAAGGAGCTAGAGAAAGTACCTAAGGAGCTGAGGGGTCTTCAACCCTCTAGGTGGAAGAATAAGCATGAACTAACTAGTACCCCCTGAGCTCATGTCTCTAGCTGCATATATAGAAGAGGATGGCCTAGTTGGCCATCAGTGGGAAGAGAGGCCTCTTGGTCATGCAGACTTTATATGCCCCAATACAGGGGAACGCCAGGGCCAAGAAGTGGGAGCGGATGGGTAGGGGAGCAGGGCCAGGAGCGGGGAGGGTATAGGGAACTTTCTGGATAACACTTGAAATGTAAATGAAGAAAATATCTAATAAAAGTTGAAAAAAAATAAAGTAACGATATAAAAAAAAAAAAAGTTCAAGGCTAGCCTCATCTGCAAAATCAAACTCAAATCCAATCCCTTAAAATGTACCACAGCAGCGGGATCTCTGAGGAAAGTGTGCCTGGGAAATGCCGCAGCATCAGTACAAGCTCACCCCCTGTAACAAGTCAAACATCCTGACCTGGAAGATTTGTTCTGATAGAGATGGGTATTCTGCATGACAGGGTGGCATATGACTATCTCAGTATTTTCTTTGGATTGGGTAGGAACTTAAAACTACTAGTTATAAAAAAAATCATTTTAAATTTATGAAAGAATAAAACTTTTCCCCTCGAGTCTGTGGTTTGGTGAGCTATATAGTGTAGCTAGGAGCTCCACAGACTACATTGAAAGCAAGACAAGTACACAGAAGACAAAGATTCTCAGTACAACCCAGTACACACTGCAGGAGAGAGATTCTAGTTAAGGTAGGGTCATTTAAGGGCAGCTCTGCATTCTGCAGCCTGATGGAGCCAAAAATAATCCCAGGTGGAGGAAAAGCAGGAGCCAAGACATGAAGTCCAGTTACTATGAATTTGGGATCAGACTATAGGGGTTACTGGTGACTTCTCCTCGGGGTCCAGTTCTCTAAAGTCATAACTTATCAGGGACAATAGGCTGTTTCTGACACTGCCAAGAACAACTCTTCCTGAACAGTGAGCTGTTTTTTTTTTTTTTTTTTAAATCATGGTTTAGATATTTTAACATAATGTTCTGGCATATCATTAATTGATGGTAATACATTGCTCTGTGGTTTTGATCTGTTTGAATGTTAATTGTACTGAAAATAAGAGAAAGAAGAAAAATTCCTAACCAAGCAGGATCATTGTATTGAAGGGAGGGACTTGGAAAGGTACAGGTTCGCACATAATAATAAAGAACTCAAAGAGGGGAGAGAGATGAAGTGTCTAATTTATGATTATTTGGAATCTTACAGATCATTTTTTATTTAGAACACATACAAATTTAATCTTGAAAATTTCAAAGCAGGGACCATTATGCTCTCCTCTTTAGATGTGAGGAAACGGAGACCCAGAGCAAAGACTTGTCCAGTCAACAGCAAAGCCAGGACTGGCTCTCGGACTGGTGGATGTAGGTTTCTGTATCTGGTTATTAACCACAGCTTTCTAGCCCTCCCAAAGCAGACATTGGCTGAGTCAAAAGCAGAATGGAGGTTCCGGATTCCAAATTCTCAGTCCTTTCCACCACAAAGTCTCTGTTTATCCTCCGCCTGTGCAGGATTTCATCACCGCATCTCTGAAGCCGCTTGCTATCTCTGTAACAGAATTCTTCTTCCTTTAACTCCTCGCAATTTAGAGTGGTGTTCCCCGGTTTCACAGTTGGAAAATTTTCTCCCAGCTACACTCATTTTACAAACCACTACAACCAAACCACCAGGAGTTAAAACCACAACAAAAAAAGAAGCCTCTGCAACATGCATCTCTTCCACAAGGAGGGAGAGAGAACGCCAGCCACCAGCCACATGTGACTTTTGCTTTTGTTTGTCCTGACAATGAGTGGCTAGAGGCAAGCTGGTGGCAAACATCTGTGCAACTCATTTTCAGCACAAACCCTGGGTGCTGGTTCACTTCATGAGCATCTCCCTGTTGAGGGGCCGATGCTGAGGAAGATGGACGACCTTCTGCACATTCCTTTCTGGAGCCTGCTTTTTCATCCTTGCTTAACAGGATATTGAAGAGAATGCTTCCTGGAATGGTTATCTAGGCTCTGTAGTTGAAAAGAGTAGTGTTAATATTTAGAGAAAACACCGCCATCTGTCATGACTTAAGAGGCAGCAAACGCAAGATTCCTCCAGTCAGTCTCAGCAAGAAGGAACTGTCTCAGCCTTGGCTGGACTCTGACATCAGCCCGGGGCTTGCCACACTACCGATGCCTGGGGACGTCCCGAGAGATCTTTAGCTCATCTCTGATGCCATCTTGGGAAATGTGATACTTTTGAGCTTCCCGGTTCAATCACAGGCATGGTTGCAAGGATTACTTAGAAAAGGGAAGAGGGTGGGAAACGTGGGAGACGGTGTTGGTACTCTTCTCTGGATGGCTTGATAACTAGGAAGGCATTTGGGGTCAAGTTCCAGGAGGAATTTCTACAAGGAAAGACGCTATCTACAGTTATGTTTAAGCTTCATCAACAGCCATGGGGCTAAAAGGAATGAGATTATATGGAAAGGGAAGCTATGTCCCTAAAACCTAAGTGGACTGCAGAAGTTCACTGTTTCCTGCTGCTTTCCATGGCCATTTATGCAAGCAGGCTGTTTACCAAGTCTGACCAAGCTCTAGTTACTGGCTGCAAGAGGCTATCACTAAAAGACTGTGGAGCCAACATACAATATCCAGTAGAAGGTAAATCATTGATATGTCCTAACTTATATTTGACATATCATATAGGTCATTTGTATTCCAGCTTTCCTGGTTGCAGGCAGTTTGCTGAGCAGGACTCAGGGACCGCCCTCGCCCGCTCTCCTCAATTCTTCCTTATCCATTTAAAAGAAGAGAGTTTGAAAACCCCACATCCTCAACTTCACTTCAGTTTTATGCCCCAAATATTATTCAGTTCTGATTCAAGATCCCATGCTTGCCCAGTTGAACCATAAAATTTGTAATTACAGAATTATAAAGTAAAGGAAGTGTTTGGGAAACAGAACTCATGTTTGTCTGTAACTTGGGATGTGCTTGGCAGAGACTGGGCTTTTTATTTCCGTATCAAGCCTGTTACTGTCAGGGAAGAAAATGAGCTGCATGAATCACAGCTTTCATGCTTACTGAATTGGGTCCCATCTTTCAAAGTATTTTAATAAGCCTGCTTCCTCCTAAAATGGTTTTGCTGTCCCCAACATTAGGTAAGAATACGGCAAGGAAAATCCATCATCTCCCAGCAGCTAAACTGGAATCCAGGCTTCAATTCCTAGCTATCTCCTCCCACAGGCCATGGCTCTGCATCCAGTGGTTCCTGTGAGCTTCGCTCTTTTCTGCCAGGTTCACATGTCTTCACCTTCCAGTCAGCTAAAATGCCAGGCCTAGTGTCTACTAAGGTCAAAGAGGAACCCACATGGGAACAAAAGATACTCTGGAGGTTTGGTAGATGTTAAAATACTCTTACAAAACTTGGTAAAAGTTAAGTTTGATTTAATAAAGAGCACATGAGCATAACATCTTTAAATAAAATTCACTGGTGCTGAAGCATAAAGCAAGCCCACTTAGCAGGAAACAGTCTGCCAACTCCCAGATACTTAAGCAACAAGCTCTGAGAGTCTCTGTGTATTAGGTTAAAGAAGCCACTGAGCACAGTGAGGGCTCTGCCTCTGGAGTCCAGAGAATAGAGCACCAACTCTCCCAGAAAGAGCTCCCTAAAGACCTTGAATTTTGTTACTATCACTTCAGTTCACTCCCTGCTGTCCAAAGTGGAAGTGAGATTCAACTCAAGTCAGCTCCACCCACAGCACTAAGAATTTGGTTGTCCAGCACAATCTCAAAATGGCCTCCAAAGCCAACTAGGGCCTCAGAGGGTTATTCGGGGATTATGCCCCAGGTCAGTGCTTTGATCTGGAAACTTACAGGCATTCATTTGTTTTTCTGATCACTGATTCTGCACAGGAGGAATTTGTGCCATCGATGTTCCATGGGGGGTGGGGGGAGCAAGAAAATATAGTTCTAAGGAAGACTTTTGAAGAAATATTCTGCTGGCTATAATGAAGGGTAGAGGAAATTTGGAATTAGGAGGTAGAAAGAGCAATTGTATTAACATCTGATTCCATCCAAGTGGAAGAGTGTTGGGAAATCCTGCTACTTAAAATCTCAGTCTACTATGTCTGATAGCTCCTTGGAGCTAGGCACAAAATGGAGGACTCTCTTTTCTAGCAGGGCTTTCCCTTTGGAGGGACCTACTCCCAAACCCTTTACCTTCAACTTCTTCTTCTATGGGGTTGCAAGCCCCTTCAGCTCCTTCAGTCCTTTCTCTAACTCCTCCATTAGGGACCCTGTGCTCAGCCCAATGGTTGGCTATGAGCATCCACCTCTGTATTTGTCAGGCACTGGTAGAGCCTTTCAGGAGACAGCTATATTAGACTCCTGTCAGCAAGCACTTCTTGACATCACCAATAGTGTCTGGGTTTGGTGACTATGTATGGGATGGATCCATACAGGTGGGGTAATCTCTGGCCTTTCTTTCAGTTTCTTCTCCCCACTTTGTCTTCGTATTTCCTCCAGTGAGTATTTTGCTCCATGCAAAGTTTTCCCAACACAGAGAAACTCAAACGTGGGAGAACTTTGTTGTGGTGATGTCTGAGGCAGGGAGTACCCTAAGGTCACTCAGCTTTGTCTGAAAGAATCCTTAGGGATGAGCTCCTGCACATTCCTCCCTTCACTGCTTACGCAGCAAATCTATCCTGAGCATCTCCACTATACCTGACCCTTGGTTAGTCCATCTCAACTATGTCTGGCCCTGGGATAATCCTGGGTTTGCTTTGTCGTCATTGTTGCAAAAATTTACAGAAAGAAATGAAACCATAAATTAAATATGGAAGGACAGTAGGAAGAAAGCTCTCTACGTTTCTGAAATTCCACCCCATTCTGTTGAAGTTTTGCCACCAAACGTTCCCATAAGTCATGCACTGCCAACCCACATCAGCTGGCTTGATTTTTTCCCTTTTGTTTACACTGATGTCTAAAAATTTTAGTTTGTGATAATCATCATCCCAGTTTCAAGAAAGAGCTCAGGTTTAAAAATAATGTATTACAGAGAACCCCTGTTTATAATGAGCCTGCGATTAGCACACATTCTGTGTCCAAAGCCTCTGGTTCTTATTCACCCAGCTCCCAGGGCAACTCACTGAGGCCATTCTATCAACTTGGACATCATGGGATACTACATTTTAGGCAATTAATGTCTTGCACTGTCTTCTTGGGCTTTGGTAAAATTTTACTTACAGTTCATAAATAAAAATGACAGGCCTGGTATTTTTGCTAAATTAAAAGATCACACACACACACACACACACACACACACACACACACACATACACACCTGTTCCCTAGATTAGTATAATGTACCTGCATGCTTTCTGATAGCAAAGGCATTTCCAGATTTGGTGTACAAGGTAAGTATATCTTTGAGTTTCTGGCCTGAAGAATATCTCTTCTCAATAATGTCAAATTCTCCCCCTCCTGTACTTGGACTTAAGGGGGAGGCCAGAATTTTCTGTTAAGGTGGTTCTCAAGAGTGGCACCTCATCAGGATCAACAATCAGCTGGAAATGCAAATTGCTACACTCTACCTAAGGTGGGGCCAGAAATCTGTTTAAACAAGCATTCCACAGTATCTGCTCAGGAAAATTGAAAACAACTGCTCTGTGTTTATCTCTGACACCACTACGATCAAATAAACAAGGAAACTATGAGCAAATCCCAACTTTCAATGAAAGAAGGAAAGTCTTACCCTGAGGACATGGAGTTTCTGATAAATCAGATAAGTCATAAACTGATTGCCTAAAAATTGTATGTTTTATAAATGAAGCCCTCATCTGAGGATGAAGCAAAGACAGGTCATAAAATAAAGGTCATGTCTCCATAATCATTAAACATTCTTACAGAGTCATGGTTCATTACACTTGAATTCTTGTGGGTCACAAAAAGGGAGTGGGTGGAGAAGAGAGAGAAAAACAGAAGGAGATGGTTGGGAAGCTTGAATATGGCTGTGTCATTGGGCTGCACCATCATCTGCATCATCGTAGGTCAAAGTTAGGCAACAACTTAATCAGGAGGCTGAGATTGAAGGATTTTGAGTTTTAGGACAACAGAGACTACACAAACTCTTTTTTTAAAAAGATATCAATAATAATAGTATTATATACTACTTAAGAAGAAAAATGTCAAGTAAATGGAGGGTGAGATTAAGTACCGAAGAAAACACAATGGCCATGCATGTTGTATATACAGTGTCACCACAGAGCAGAGGAGGTAGGAGCAGAAGGATCAGGAGTTCAAAGTCATCTTGTTTGGGAGCTAATAGAGTTTTAGAGACATAAATATTAATAAAGGTGAATGCCTTCCTCACTAACAGCTTTGGTCCCCACCTCTTGCGCCCCTGGTGACTCATTCATTTTAAGGCATAAGAAAGAATTACAATTGCCCCTCCTCAAAATTTGGAATATCATATAAAATGGAGGAAGATAGAGATTGCAGCCCATCATCGATGCTCATTAAGGAATGGCTATTTCCTTCAGGTAAAACATGGTTGTCTTATAGATTGTGGTGTGTGTGTGTGTGTGTGTGTGTGTGTGTGTGTGTGTGTGTACACCCAAGGAATCCAGATGCATATGTTGCTGCTGCAGCTGGAGTTACAGGCAGTTATGAGTGGCCTGATGTGTTTGACAAGAAATTCAACTTGGGTTCTCCCCAAGAGCATCAAACACTCCTAACAACTAAGTCATCTTTTTCTCCAGGCTCCTATAGATTATTAATTATTTTCTCTTTAATTTTTTACATCTATTCTGTTATATAGTTGCTGCTCTAAAAAATAGGGTCATTGGCCCTAAGTGAAGACAATATTTCCTGAACATCCAGGAAAATCACACTTTCTAGCAGAAGTGTGATTGCTATATTGATACAGAATATATCAACTTGATAGATTTCAGAATCACCTAGGAGACACTCTCCTGGACATGTTTGTGAGTTCATTTCCATACAGACTGAGATGGGAACGCCCACCCTGAATATGGGTAGCATCATCCTACAGGGCTAAAGTTTTAGACTAGATAAAAAGGTGAGAGTGATCAGAGTATCAGCTTCCTGACTAGAGAGACAATGTAAACAGATGCCTCAGGTCTCTGCTACCATGCCTTCCCCACAGTGACATGCTGTGCCCACAAGCCATGAGGCAAAAGAAATCCTTCCTTCCCTCAGTTGTTTTTATTTTGTTGTTGTTGGGGGGGGGGGAGCAAGGGTGAGGTGTCAGGTGTTTTGTCTAACAATGAGGAAAGTGATACAAGAAGATTTTAAGTGGAAGAAGAAGACATGCCACCAAAATGGCCATGTCTAGTGCTTACATAGGAAAACATGACTTAGAAAAGTTGTCTGTACTAGAGAATGTAGAAAATCATAAAAAGTCTGCTAAACATGTGGAGCGGCCCAATGGTCTCCCTGGCTGCTGTCCCCTTTTATCTCATAAGAGTGTGTTCTGTTTCCCTCTTAGTTCCTCCACAATGGAATCTCTGGCTACCATCTTCTCTTAGCCCATGAAATCTCTACAATGGCCCTTTCAGTCACTGTATACTATCAGGATAGTAAACATACCTATGTTATTATACAGTGAACTCAGCCTTTTATCTACACTATCTCAAGGACCAAAGTAAGTGAAGGGGGGGATGGCGTGCAGTCAACAACCCTTAGCGACACACTTAATTCAAGATGAGCATGGACTTCATCCCCCCAAAATATACAAATGAAAATTAAAACAAGTAAATATAATACAAAAGTCAAGACAAAACCACTACAGCCTGCATCACTGCAAACACCTATTCTCCAGCCAGCACCTATTAAGACCAAGGCTGGACCCAGAAATATGAATTAAATGTTCATTTAATAAACACCTAAATAATCTACCAAAACATAAAAATACCACTATTTTTAAATAGTTTTGTATAGAAATTGGAAGACATAGTGAACAGCACTATAGAATATGCTAATGATTTAGAGGGATTGGGGGTTCTCCTGTAGCTTGGGCTAGCCTCAAACCATCCTTGTAAATAAGAGACAGCCTTTGAACTACTGATCCTGTTCTCTAAGCTCCCAGTGTTGGAGTTAACAGCATATACATCATGCTTCTGAGTTTATTTTGGCGGGTGGAGGTATTTTCTTTATTTACATGTTAGATGTTAGCCCCTTTCTTGGTTTCCCCTCCAAACAACCCTATCTCATCCCCCTCTGCTTCTATTAGGGAGCTCCTCCACCCATCTATCCACTCCTGCCTCACCACACTAGCATTCCTCTATATTGGAGTGTCCAGCCTTCACAGGACCAAGAACCTCCCCTCCCTGTGATGCCAGATAAGGCTATCCTTTGCTACATAGGCAGCTGGAGCTATAGGTCCCTCCATGTGTAATCTTTGGTTGGTGGCTTAGTCTTTAGGAGCTCTGGGGGATCTGGTTGGTTGATATTGTTGTTCTTCCTATGGGGTTACAAACCCCTTCAGCATCTTCAGTCCTTTCTCTAACTCTTCCATTGTCATCCCTGTGCTCAGTCAGATGGTTGGCAGTGAGCATCCACCTCTACATTGGCCAAGCTCAGGCTCCTATCAGCAAGCACGTCTTGGCATCAGCAATAGTGTCTGGGTTTGGTGGCTGCATATGGGATGGATCCCCAGGTGGGGCAGTCTCTGGATGGCCTTTCCTTCAATCTCTGCTCCAGTCTTTGTCTCCATATTTCCTTTAAACAGAAGCAATTCTGTGTTAATATTTTGGAGATGAGTGGGTGGCCCCATCCTCAATGGGGTGGGGGGGGTGGGTAACAGGATATGGCCTCTACAGGTACTCTCTCCCCTATGTTGAGTATTTCAACTAATGTCATCCCTGTCGGGTCCTGGAAGCCTCCTGCTTT
This sequence comes from Mus minutoides, assembly GCA_902729485.2. Lineage (NCBI taxonomy): Eukaryota > Metazoa > Chordata > Mammalia > Rodentia > Muridae > Mus > Mus minutoides. Next base: position 59,361 of record LR749856.1, read on the forward strand.
CCTGTCATCTGGGACTTTCTGTTGGCTACCCCCAGTTCCCTATCCCCCATTGCTACACACCTCTTTTCAATTTCCTGACCCTCTGTACATCTCCTCCATTTTTGTGTTTAAAGTGGATGTAGTGCTGCTTTTTTCTGGCTAAATTGTGCTGGCTTAAGGTTGTAGGAGAGTTAAAGGAGCTAATGGGAAGGGCACTGCGGTTCAGATTTTCTACTCTCCCTCATTTGACCTCCGATCGCTCAGTAGGATCCCAGAGACTCGATTCTCACACTTGCTTATCCATGCTGTGTAAATCTATAATACTAAAAGCATGTCCTCACTGGCTTCTCTGGTGTCATATTAGGTTGATGAATTAGGTCAGTGAACCTCACTGACCTATAAATTGTTTGTTAACAAGTGTGGAATGGTCTATCCCTACTTTTGAAACACTCTAAAGTTACATTTATATCCTTGATGGTGTAGACAGCTTAAATGATAAAATTATTATTTGGAAAAATATGTAGCTGAGATATATGGAAAGGACAAAATAAGAGAGCGCAGCTAGGAAATCCCACCACACTTGAATCAGCAGGATCATGTAACAAGTTGTTTGTGATGAGTAGAGCAACATTAGAAAAAACTAAACAGAGACACAGAATGTGAACAATTAAGAAAATGTCAAGAACAAATGGCCAAGCCTTTTGAAGAATAAATAGTTGGTGATGCGTTTATTTCTTCAGCACCCTTGGGGAAAATAGAAGTAGAAATAGAAAAAAAAAATGGCTGCTTTCTGCTCAAATGGCTTGTTATTCTGAAAACCAGCTGGGTTTAATTTGGTTTTCCCAAGACCAAAGAAGAAAGATTTGGAACTAGCCCAACTTGACTGTCCAGAGTCATTTATCTTTGATATATTCATTCATTCATCAACAAATCTCCACAGAGTGGCTACCACACACCAAGAAAACAATGTGCAAGGCCCTAGGGAGGCATGTGGCCAGTCCTCCCGTGGGCTCTCCAGTCCTCCTGTGGGCTCTTCTCTATCCCTTTATTTTTCCTCTGTCTCTTTTTTGACACACAGCTCTTCTGTGAGGAGAAAATGTGTGGCTTCCTTCCATCCTACTTATTGCTAGGGGATAGTTTGAGGAAATAGTATCTGGCAGTCTACTTTTTATGAGGCTTTCCCTCTCTTGACCTCCCACCAGCTGGGTTATACCTCAAAGCTTCTAGAAACTCCAAGAGTAACACCACTGACAACATGATCCTTTAAGTGACATTTCCTATTTAAACTGTAATAGGAAAATTGAGAAAGCTCAGAGCCTGTCACAGAAGTGCTCATGGTTAAAATTCAGGAAATTTGAAAACAGTACAAGATCTTTCATACTGAAGAAAGGTTCCTAATACAAAAAAAAAATTAGAAAAAAAAATACAAAAAAATACAAACTTCATACATGCTTACTGAGCTCTTTTAGCTACTTTATCATTGTCAAGAGAAAGAAAGAAAGAAAGAAAGAAAGAAAGAAAGAAAGAAAGAAAGAAAGAAAGAAAGAAAGGGGAGGAAGGAAGAGAGAACAGGAAAGACAGATAGACAGACATGTTTAGGGTGTTGTACATAAAAGTCAGCTGTTGACAAGTACTCTCTTCCATTCTCTAGTATATTCATGTTACTTGCCAGAACACTCATAGATATATTCTTCCTATGCATTGTTCTGAAATAGTCAGACGTCAAACAATTTCAAACATACTGCAGTATGAAAGTGAAACCTTGATAAATGTATAGTATCTTGGCACTATTGAAATGAAGTTGGTTTCATGATTTAGAGTAAAGGGTGGAACGCCCTTTCTGTCCACACCTAAGATTCCACATAATCATCTTTCTATACCGTGACTGTGGGCAAATGAAACACCAAATCTGTTGCAGAGGCCTCAGCCTTACTTAAAGCTGTAGGTTTGCAACCAGTAAACCCTGCTGCTGCAGACAGAAGAAACAGCCCTTAGATATATTTGTTTTCTCTATCACATTAGGTGGAATAATGAAAGGAAGCAGTCCCTGTACATTACTTCAAGCAATAATACACCTCAATTAACCAATTTTCAACAAGGACTTGCCAAATTACATGACAAAAGGTCTATAAATAAATATGTATCACAAACCATTGCTTTTTCATTTGTAAGACAAGGTTTTCCCTGTTTTCCTGGTTCACCTAGAAGCTACTATGCATGTAACTTGAATTTATGGTTATTCTCCTGTCTCTGCCTTCTAAGTACAGAGGTTATAGGCATATACCACCACTCCTAATCCAAGAAATGACTCTTAAGGCAGCAAATCGTGAAACCAACCTCCTTTTAAAGGAGCAAAGATCTTTCTTTGGTTGTGAGCCTAGCCTTTAATGACTGAGCCATCTGGTGGAGGTGGATATGGGAACAGGAGACACCACATAAGGGAAGGACAGAGGGGAGAAGTACAGGGAGAACAGAACTGGAACTGGGGGAGGGGTCATTTCTGAGCAAGCTAGAAACCTAGGGCAATGGAAACACCCAGAAATCTTTGAAGGTGACCCTAGCTAAGACCCCCAGCAATGGGTGATATGGAGCCTGAACTGACCATCTTTTTTAAACAGGCAAATCTTCCAGTGGAGAGATTGAGACACCAGTGCAATCACTAAACCTTCAACCTACAATTTGTCCTGCCTAAAAGATGTGCTTGGTAAATGTGGAGTAGAAAATGAGATAGTGGCCAACCAATGGCTGGTCAAGCTTGATACCTATGCTACGAGAGGATCCCACTCCTGACACTGCTAATGACATTCTACTATGCTTTCAGACTGGAGCTTAGCATACTCATCATCAGAGGGGCTTCACCCAGCAACCGATGGAAACAGATGCAGAGACCTAGTAGCAAACATTAGGCAAAGCTTGGGAAACCCTGCAGGAAATAGAGAAAAGGGATTGTAGGAGTCAGAGGGGTCAAGGATGCCACAAGAAAACCGGCAGGATCAATAACCTGACTCCATAGGGGCTCATCAAGACTGAACTACCAAACAGGGAGCCTGCATGGGACTGAACTGGGCCCTCTGAACATATGTTATAGTTGTATAGCTTGGTCTTCATGTGGGACTCCGAACAGTGGGAACTGGTGTTGTATCTGACTCTGTTGCCTGCCTTTGGGATCCTTTCCTCCTACTACTACTGTGTGCTTCATCTAGCCTCAATAGGAGAGGAGGTGCCTAGTGTTACTACAACTTGATATGCCGGGACTGGTTGATCTGGAGGCCTCCCCTTTTCTAAAGAGAAACTGAGGGGTGGATGTCAGCGTGAGATGGGGCAAGGATTGAGGGAGAGGGAATGAAGAAAGTGTGGTCAGGATATAAAATAAACAAGTAGGTAAATAAATTGTTTAAAAAGTGGAGAAAGCAAACTGCTACATAATGACTTGGAGTTTGTATAGGGTATCAGTGTAAATTTTTTACTACACTAATAGGATACATTTTAATGAGGAAAAATAAAAGTTTTCAACTCACTGAGTCAAGAAAGGGGGCAAAGATATATTAAATTTATCAAACTACAGTTTCATACTCTCATATATGTGAAATTGTTTAATATGGCACTTTGTCAAACCAACACATAGGATATACCAGAGACTAGAGGTGAATAGTTGACTTCAGAGAGATTGGTTCATATAGAAATGTCTGACTGCTTATGTTGAGATATCCCGACCCCTAATACCACTTTGAAAGAAAAATGACTCTCCTAGTTCTCAGACAAGATCATCGCACTGTGGATGGAGAAATGCCAGGCTCAATGCCTTGATGATAAGATTATACAGCCTAGATACTAAGAAATGGAAAGGTATTATAGTTCATCTACTATAATTCTTTAAAGTTTAAGTTTTCTCTATGACATCCTAGAAAAATTCTCAAATGCTCATCTATTTTAGAAGAAATTATTACCTTTGAATTATGTTATATCATAGTAAAGAGATTATGTGCCTAAATTATCTGTACCTCTATTTTTCTCATGCATAAAGGTAGACATTAATTTTTTACATCTCTATGCAGAGGTAATTCTATGCAGAGAAACTTTATGCTTTCTTACCTTGCCTCTTGTCAAATTATATTAGCCAGCAAACCCATTCAACTACTCTAGTTATCTGAAGAAGATGAGCTACTGACTAGGATAAAAAAGACTATCACAAATGTTAATATTCAGTTTCATACTCAAAAGAAAAAAAAGGATCCATTGGGATTAAGTTAGGACCATCTAACTAATTGCATGTTACTTTGACTATACAGTGTTCTTCCTCATTCTTCCCTGCACAGAGGAAAGTAATAAGGTCCACTAAATAGAACTGTAAGACTCTTCAGAGACAATCACCTCCAGCCCCTATAGAAAAGGACAGACATCTCTAAAAGCAAATCGTGGAAAGCAATGTTTTGGAAGGAAGAAATGTAAAGGGAAAGAGATTATTTCAGAAGATTGTGGAGCTAATACGGAAATGTAAACTCAGTCATCTGAGAAATGCTCTTCTAGCAAATCAGCCATCATAGACTGAAGGACCAAGGGACTAGAGAAGCAAGTGCCCAGGAGTGTCCTAAGTACTTAGTGAGTACTTAATCATTTAATCCTCAGACTACGTACAGAAGGTCATTTCCAAAATTATCTCATTTCAAAGATTAAAAAAAGAAAGCAAACCCAAGACATAGAGAAATATGAGCTGTCATTCTAAGCTGAATTTCCAATGACATTCTAACAGTGAATGTAAAGGGTGTTTAGCATTCTAATTATCCTACAACTTACACAAGGCTATTTCTTCAAAACAAATTTATATTTTAAGAGCAAAATTTTAAGGAAAGAATAAATAAACAACACAGGGTTTTGCATGACAAATTGTAGTGACACATTATGATGAAAATATCCCTGTCATCCTAAGAGACTGGAACTTCAGTGGTACCTCATAGCCAGAGTTAATAATAATACACCTTAAGGCTTATGACTGCTACTCAGCCTGTTTGTTCAACCTGCCTTTGAGAGAACCATGTGACCATAACCCTACATGCCTTGGATTTATCATGTAGTCACTGTTTACAACCTAAGCTAGAGCACAGCTGCAGTCTTAAACTGTGTGCCCTTCTCTGCCCTTACCCAAAAATAATTCATGTGTGTTCTAATACTCACTTGCCAGAAACAACCAAAATGGAGATTGAAAGTGATCTCATAAAATGAATGCCCACCATAATCCACCACACAGATATTGATTGATAAACAATGATGTCTACAAGAGTTTGTCATCTGGGTTGGTTGGGGTCAGTTGCACTCAGAGCCTTACTCACCTGTAAAACTCTTAAAGATTTCTGTAAAGTAGCTCCCACGCCTTTCCCCATGTGATGCTTTCCATGCTGCTCAGCTGAAGATAGGGCAAAGGTCTTTGTTGGAACAAGACACACAGAAACACACTCAGAGAAACAGACAAGGATATAGACACAAGGAAGGGGATGGAATCACAAGATGGTCTTCGGGCAGGCACAGAGTCCAACTCATGGGACAAAGAGGATGGAACCCAGAGAGAACAGAGAAATCAAACCTACATTCAATGTTGGTTTAGTGACACCAAAGAAGAGTGTCCTGACTTCTTTCCTTGATGGGACACTAGCCACTGTAGGTGACACAGAGATCATTATTAATGCATTCAAGCTGGCCTCAAGAAACAACAGACAAAAAATTGTTCTCAGCATTTGTTCAAATCAAATTCTGAACTAAGCTCTTAGAGCTGAGGGCAGAGCACCCATCTGGAGCACAGTAGGCAGGGAAGACATGACTTGAAGACCATGGGCCTCCAGCACAAGGACCTTCTTTTTTCCCAGAGGTAACTTGCCCTATGTTATCTGGTTAAGTTTAGCTTAGGAGGAAAGACCAGAGGTAGGGACAGAGGTTGTGCAACCGAATAAATTTTCTCTCTGAAGTTCCCTTCTCAGAAGCTTGAGAACAAATACTCAGTCTATTGACATAACAGCATGAGAGTTCAACTAAAAGCTTTCCTTAGACTTGGGTTCGGCTACATAAAAGAGAATTCTCATCCTTCATTCTTCTCTTCCCGTTGTCAGGCGCAAAACTCCCACACCAAGCCCTTACACTTCTGTTTTAGACTTGCATTAGTATCATGTAAAGGGTCTTTCATTCACGACTTGTAGGGTTTCCTTCACACAGATTCAAACACATGTGGGGAAATCAGCCTCCTATAGCCTGTCTCTTCTCTAACCAGTGGTTCTCAATCCTCCTAACACTGGGACCCTTAACATGCTTTCTTGTGTCATGATGACCCCCAAACCTAAAATTATATTTGTTGATACATCTTAATTGTAATTTTGCTTCTCTTATGAATCATAATATAAACACCTGTGTTTTCTGATGGTATTAGGTGACATTTGTGAATGTGTCATTTGACTGCTAGAGGGGTCTCTGCCCATAGGTTGAAACCACTGGTTTATATGTTTGTCTTCCCATTACCTTGTTAAAGGTCCTTCTATCAGACCTCAATCCCCAATTTAGATCAATTGATATTCTGCATTCCTTCCATGATTGTCATTCAGAATCCTGTTTCATTTATGATCTGGAAGCTTATTTCTATAGGCCCAACCCTTGTTAACAGTCTAACCATGCAGTTCTCTGCTTATCTTCTTCTTCCTATCTCTACCAAGTTTATAGTATTGTTGTCCATACGTACTTTCTTCATATTCTTACTCCTTTCCAATCTGTAACCCGAATCTAAATCCCAAGATTGTTAACTATGATTATTGTTTTCCAAAGCTGACCCCGAATGACTCCAGTGGTTCTTGTATAGAGGCAATGTGTGACTGCAAACAAAAGCTAGAACTGATCATCTGGCTCCTGCTCTGTCTTCTGGCTGCTTCAGTTTAACATATACAGTTTGGGAGATGCCATGGGCCTTACCTTCACTGTCTCTGCTCTTACAGCATCCAGGGATACTTTCATTTGATACAGTCTCAATGATGTATCAATATTGTAATTGTCACCAAGCATGGAATTTTCAGTTCATCGAAGTGCTTATCAATGTTGCTAATCACTATTTTATTATGTATCTATTTTTAATAAATTCCTCCAGCAAGCATTAGGGTGTTCAAACTCACTAATATAGTTCTTTTTTCTGATAGGAAGCTTCTACTATAACTTCCTTTTGAACATGGGCTGGACCTAACAAGTGTTTTCTAAAAAAATAAACACAGCAACATGAAATATAATTCCATAAAAATATTATAAAACACTATGGCTTATATTGATGGCCAGCTCTGTTTATTATTTTATTTCTTCACCTGTTCCTCTCTCTTCTTCAACATGGTCTAATGATGTAGAACAGGCTATTCTCAAATTAACTAGCCTGTCTCAGCCTTCTGAGGTCACGTGAGAATCACCATAACTGAGTTCTTCAGTTGCTCACTAAAAACAAACAAACAAACAAAATGTTGTCATGAAAAGACAGACAGACAGACAGACACAATAAAGAACTAAGAGTGACAACTGGCCAAGAGCTGTCAATCAAGTGAACTCTGCCAACCACTTTGTGTGCTTAAGAACAAACTTTACATTATTTAAATATGAGACAATTATAGTCTACAGATGCCTTGAATACTGCTTTGAAGTTATAAACACATCTAGGCTATTCTCAGATTTCTGGCCAACAGAAACACTAAAATAATAAATTAGCATTGTGTTAAGCTACTAATTTCTGCTATAATTTGGAGTACAACAATATGATCATCAGCTTCAGGTACATTCACATGTTAATCACCATGATGGTATGAAGTGTCCACTATCCTCCTTCTCATTTTACAAATGAAGAAACTGAAAACTGAAGCACAATGTTTCAGTAGCTACCAAAGATGACTCAAACATTGTAGATTAGAGTTTAGCTTGGTCAGATATCATAAATATATGCTAAAGGAATGAATGTCCATGTTGTTCTAAAAAGCAAGAAAACATTCTGGGAATGATTAAGCCATTTTTAGCAGTTTATCAAACTCAATGAAATTAAACATTGTTCATGCAATAGATTCTGGCTGTATGTTAGCTTTTTGGAGGCCTGTGGTTGACATAAACTATCTGCTCCCTACTCCATGCATACTGGAGATATGGTTTCTACTTTATGCTACTTACATATAAGCTAAGGAAGTAACACAGGGGAACTGGTAACTGATCATAATTTACTGATGAGCTTCATGACAACTTATATGAATCTATGCTGTTTGATTAGATCAAAAGAACATCCCAGCTCCAAGGCAGTCAATGTTCTACCTTGAAGTAACTAAGGGACGTTGTATAGAATTCTATCTAGCTCTCCACTGAATGCTATGCTGTAAAATGACAACTTCTTCCATTTCCACACTTCTAAGTGGGCCATGTGAGTCATGTTGGATAGTTTCCTTGCTGTAACTTTAGCGTGGCTTCCAAATAAAATACTTGCAGAGTATGGCTTCCCTCCAAAGGCTGAGACCAGTTAAATCACACATTTTTACTGTATCCCTTATTAAAAACAAAAATGAGCCCCCAACAGTGATCATTTCATAGTCATGGTCTGAAGAAAAGAGAAGTGGGTAGGACTGCATTCTTGAACATTAGTTCTATTTTACCTCCCAGGTTGCTGTGGGTGTTTGGGCAGTGACACATTATGGGTAGATTGATATGGGTCTGAAGAGAATGTTACAAGACCATGAGTCAGACAGTCATCACTTCAAAGCTGTTTTAGTAGCTGGCAGGAAGTGGTGTGGGTCTCAAGAGCATAAAACTGGCCTCAGAGAAGGTGTAGTCTATGAAAATACTGATGTAATATAAACATTTTATTTCCCAACTATTTATAAGGTCATTCCTACTCTACATCAGATGTCAGATCTGCCTCTGAGAGGTCCCACATGGAACCTACAACATTCTTTGGTTTTGGCACTTTTGTAATGCAATGTGTTTCTGCAGTGTGTGGGAAAGGCAGAACGAAGTCACTGAAGTCAAATTGGCTTGGCATTCATCTGCAGAGTTTCATCCTGTCAGTTCACTGGGCTCTGGCGTATTCAAAACTCTGAATAAACTTAGACACCCTATTTTACTGCTATCCTGTACATGGCTTGATGAAGGTCCTAGTAGTGACCAAAGCAAATTCCTTCAGTATCTTTCGGGAACAGTATCACTGCCTCAGACAGCACAAGGACCATTACCCCAGTGCAGAGACACAGATAACCTCTATCACCCTTCTCATTTATACCTTAGTAATGGGAAATATCATAGAGGAAAAAAAAGTGAAAAACTCCAAAATTTTGAGAACTACCCATAGGAAGAAAGCAGAGAGCACCTGTCCTTGTGGTATGGTGTGGCTTCTTTTGGGTATATGTCTAGGAGTAGAATAGCTGGTCTTCAGGTAGAACTATTTCCAATTTTCTGAGGAAACTCCATATTGATTTCCAGAGTGGTTGTAGCCATTTGAAATCCCACCAGCAATGGAGAAGTGTTCCTCCTTCTCCACATCCTTGCCAGCACGTGCTGTCACTTGAATTTTTGATCTTAGCCATTCTGATCAGTGTAAGGTAGAATCTCAGGATCATTTTGATTTGCATTTCTCTGATGACTCAGGGTGTTGAACATTTCTTTAAGTGCTTCCCAGCCTTTTGAGATTCCTCTGTTGAGAATTCTCTGTTTAGCTCTGTACCCCATTTTTAAAATGGGTTATTTGGTTTCTTGGAGTCTCACTTCTTAAGTTCTTCATATATTTTGGATAATAGACCTCTATCAGATATAGGGTTAGTGAAGATCTTTTTCCAATCTGCAGACTGCCATTTTGTCCTATTGTCAGTGTCCTTTGCCTTACAGAAGTTTTTCAGTTTCATGAGGTCCCCATTAGTCAATTGTTGATCTTAGTTCCTGAGCGATTGGTGTTCTACTCAGGAAATTTTCCCCTGTGCCAATGTGTTTGAGGCTATTTCAGATGCAGATACTTAGAGCCAACCAGTAAATTGAGGTCAGAGACCACTAAAAAGAGTTAGGGGAAGGTCTGAAGAAACTGAAGGGGATTACAACCCCACAGGAAGACCTACAGTGTCAACTAATCCTGACCCCTGGGAGGTCCCAGAGTCTAAACCATCAACGAAAGAGCATATCTGGGTTGGTCCGAGGACGTCACACATGTAGAGCAGAGGACTGCCTTGTCTGGTCTCAGTGGGAAGGATACACCTAATCCTGTAGAGACTTGATACCCCAGAGAAGGGAGATGCCCCAAGATGGGGGAAGCACCTTCTCAGAGGCAAAAGGAAGGGGGAGTGGAGTCAAGAACTCTGGGGTTGGGGACAAGAAAAGGGGTGCAACTTTTGGAATGTAAATAAATAAAATAATTAATTAAAAAAAAAACAACCTGTAGGTTCCTCCACTTTCCCAAACTCTGTCACTCACATCCAGTGTTCTAGTCCGTTCACTTGTTGCTAAGTGACAGACCAAAGATGACAAGTCATTTTCATCTAAGTCTCTCAGTGAAGCAAAACTGTTTACAAAGGGGAAAGATAGTCCCAAAATGCATTTTGAAGATACACCCATTTTTCTACTAGACTGGAAGAGGGATTGTGGGAAGGGGTGACCAGGAGGGGGACAGTGAGCAGGATATAAAGTAAATAAGTTAAAAAATTAATTAATTTTTTTAAAAAGAAAAGAAAAGGAAGCTGTAACATCCTAAGAATGAATCAGCATAACTCACTCCTAAAGGAACAAATACATTCTTTAGCGTGAGGATGATTTTAACTAAGAAAAATCCCTACTGCAGCAGTCAATATTTGTCCACCTAATATTAACAATATCCCCGGGTGAAAAACATCTAACAAGTTAGGGGTCTCACATACAAAGAAGTAATTTTCATAGGAAATCATGGTGCGCAGATTCATGGAATGATTGAACCGCAGTACCCAACCCAGAGTGAAGCCATGTCTGACAGTAGCCCAAGGAAACTCCTTATTTTGCACCATGCTGGTCTGGGTCAGTACTGATAACTAAGGCGTAAATCAGAGCCTCTACTTCCATCCTCAGGAAGTTTTCCATCTCTAGTTTCCAATCCTTTCCCAGTCCATGAAGCCTAATTTCTTAAACAAGTTATTAGTCAGGAAAAATCACTCTAAGTCTCTGCTATGATATTTACATGTGAAAATATTTTCTAACATCAGTTTTCAAAAAGTTGTCAAGAAAAGAATCTTAAACATCAATGAACAAATGTAGAGAAAAGGATGGGCTAGACGCATAGATAGAACTGAAGGGGTTTTATTATTCAGTAGATCTACAAATGAGAGGAATTGTAGACAAGCCTATTGAACTCAACTTCATTATTGACAAAGTACTCTACAGAATTCCAAAAAACAAAATGAACAAATGATAGTTGACACCCTCAGCCTCTTCCATGGGACACTGGGGGGTAACACTCTGTGACAACATGACGCAGCCAGAGACAATAGAAGGACTAGGCAGTGATGTTATATGCAAACCAGATGCAATTGATGCCCTGCGTGGGAACTTGGAGACCTTAAAGATGCAGACTACAGTTCAGAAGTTCAAAAGACTTTAAGAAGAGGCACTGCCAAGGTCAAGTGTGGAATCTGGAAGGTAAGTTAATATGAGAAGAAACAAAGGGCAGAAGTGAGAGACCCTCAGGAGGAACTGTTTTAACCTTCATCTACCTCCTCCTGGTCACCTTAGTCAGTGCATGGGCATGCACTGAACAGCTGGTTACACTAGACACCTCTCTAACATGGGGAAACTGGTAGGTGAAGGCCTTGCTGTCTGTCATAAGGTATATACACCATTGGGGGTAACAGATATATAAACAAATAGGGAAATAATGGAAATTGATAGAATAGAATAAAAAGTGGTAACTACTGAGGGGAAAGACTCAAGGAGACAGTTACTAGAGGGAGCTGTTTGAAGCTAAATTGTATTTCCTCAGATATTCAATTCCTAATCCCAGGACTTAAGAATGTGGTTGTATTTATATATGAGGTCTTTAAAGAAGTAATTAATGCAGTAAAGAACAAAATAGGTTATTTTAAAGAGTTAAAATGAAATTCATTACAACAAACTCCAGACCAATAAGACTAGTGCCTCTGTAAGAGGAAGGGATTTGGGCATAGACGCGGGGGACAGACAGTGTAAGACAAAAGAGAAGATGGCCATCAGTAAGCCAAGGAAAGATACTTCAGAAGAAACCAAACAGCAATACCTTGGTCTCAAACTTCTGGCCTCCAGAAATGAGAGATAATGTAGTTCTACCCTTTAAATGCTTGGTCCACAGAGCTTTATTCTGACAGCCATGGCAACAAAAGACAAAGCATCACAGATGCCTTCCTTAATGTGCTCCCAGACAGACTCTTTGAAGTGGTAACAAGTAACATCTAGGGTGAAATATAAATAAACACTGTTCCAAGAACAGAAAAGGTTGCATGCAAGAGAAATAAGACAGACATTTCAAAAGACAAAAAGGACCCCAGCATCTGCGGTGTGATGTGCAAGGCTGGAGAATAAGCACTGTTTTCTAGAATATAGAGGACTGACTTTCATTTCCCAGAGAGGGTATGAATAACAAGACAAGGGGTATGGGTCTGGCCTTAGACATTCCCCATCACAAAAGGATGAAAGGAAGATGAGATGCATCCTCTAGTAAAGCAGCAATGAGAGCCAGCTATTAGCTGAGAATTACTAAAGGAAGCGAGCATTGGAGAGAAGTTAATAGGATCAACAGTCTGTTGGGTGTACATGTGGGGTCTGTGACTATGATTTCAGAAGGAAATGATCACAGTTGCTCAATTTTTTATACCTCCTTAGTTCATAGATGTACATTTAGAGTGGGGGAGTGGGAGAGTTTCATCGATGGCATGTATTGCTGATGAGTTCAAGTAGAAGAAGGTGATGGTGTGTGATTTATGGCACCAGGGCAGCACATGATGAAGACAACTGTCCTTTGACCTCCTCTGTCTTCTCTTGTGAACTTGGCCATCTATAGATCTTTATAGTACCTGCTAAAAGCTTGAGCTACCTGTTAGGCTAAAACCAAAGGATGAAGGGCTTCAAATGCTCAGATAAAAAATGTAATTTAATGTTAGGGGGGAAAGTGGATATTCACTCATATTTAAACAAGGAAATAATAATTTTTTAAAAAATCCAAACAGTTCAAAAGGGAAATTATCTAAAAAGCAGTTCCATCTTTTCTTGAATATTCAGGGTTTAGGAGTATGTAGAGCCCCCCCCCCCATCACATAGTAGAGCAACTACACTGTCATTAAAGAGCATTATTAGTCACAAATTATGAACACGGTGGTGGATTCCTGGAATCCCCATATATTGGAGGTGATAGTAGGTGTTCAAAGCTAGTCTGAACTGTCTAGAAAGCATGATATCAGTTCAGGCTTCAGGAACAAAACACACATTTTTATCCAATGTTCAATATCTAGTAAAGATATATTAATGAAATTTGATTCCTGTCTTTGGGGAACCTTTTATAGGTATAACACACAGCAATGATGTATTTACCCAGAAAATTTCAATTCAAGTACTGAGACCATTGTTCTGATACCCTTATGCCTGTCAAACTCCACACCTTCACCACTGCTTGTAAAAAAAANATATATATATATATATATATATATATATATATATATATATATATATATATATATATATATATAATGCTCAGTTTGTATAATGTCACTTGTACATATATTTTCAGGTCTCACAGTTTGGTACCTGACAATGGATCACTGTGCTCTTTTCTCTGGGGAGGACCGCTTCTCTCCCTTCCAGTTTTCCTCAGTTGTCATGAGTTCTCTGTGTAGGATTGAGAGCTTATGGACTTCTCTCTTTCCACTTCATTATGTCCATCCTAGTTCAGGTCACATTTGGGCAGTCATGTCAGTGAGACTTTATGGGTGTAGCTTCTGGTGTTACTAAGAGACACAATTTCACAGCCAACTCCATGATCCTTTTACAAACTTTCTGCCCCTCTTCAGCAATGCTCCCCGAGCTTTAAGTATAGCAGCACTTTATAGACTTGTGGACATGAATCCACAAGTCTACATTTTGGTTAGTTGTGATTTTCTATAATAGTCTCCAATAAACCCACTGTTTTTTAGCATGCATTATACATGAATTGTTTGTCATGTACTTCATATGTTTTCATTTCTTCAGGGTAAATTATTGGTACTTACTTGTTTTCCCATTGGTAATACCATGTTTCCCTGATTGCTCAGGATCCTTGAGGATGTCTACATATCTAAAGAAATTTGCATTTAATTCTAATAATTAGAATTGTTTTGTAGACTGGCTTCTATTAAGAGAAAACCCTGGATATGGTCTCTATAGGTTCTCTCTCTCTTCTTGTTGGGTATTTCAGCTAATGTCATCCCTGGTGGGTCTTGGGAGCCTCTTGCTTTCCTGGCATCTGGAACTTTCTGTTGGCTACTGCCATTTCCCCATCCCCCATTGCTACATACCTCTGTTCAATTTCTTGACCTTCTCTGTACATTTCCCCCGTCTCCTCCCACATCTGATCCTGCCCCTCTTTTTTTCTTTTCCCCTTCCTTTCTTCCTCCCAAGTCCCTCCCACCCTCTCTCTTCCATGATTATTTTATTCCCTCTTCTGAGTAGGACTGAAGCATCCATACTTTGGCCTTCCTTCTTCTTGAGCTTCATATGGTCTGTAAGTTGTATGGTGGGTATTCTGAGCTTTTTTCCTAATATCCACTTGTCATTCAGCATACCGTGTGTGTTCTTTTGTGACTGTGTTACCTCACTCAGGATGATAATTTCTAGTTCCATCCATTTGCCTGTGAATTTCATAAAGCCATTGTTTTTAATACCTGAGTAGTACTCCGTTGTGTAATTCTAATAGAAGATAAAGTGGGACAGAGCCTTGAACACATTGGTACAGGGGTAAAATGCAGGGACAAAGAGTGAAGTAGAGACTGAAGGAAAGGCCATTCAGAGACTGATCCACCTGGGGATCCATCCCATATGCAGCCACCAAACCCAATCCCTATTGCTGATGCCAAGAAGTGCTTGCTGACAGGAACCTGATATGGATGTCTCTTGAGAGGCTCTGCCAGAGCCTTACCAATACAAACGCAGATGCTTGCAGCTATCCATCAGATTGAGCACAGGGACCCAATGGAGGAGTTAGGGGAAGGACTGAAGGAGCTGAAGTGGTTTGCAACCCCATAGAAAGGATAACAATATCAACAACCAGACCCCACCCCAGAGCTCCCAGGGACTAAACCACCAAGCAAAGAGTACACACGGAGTGGCTCATGGCTCCAGCTACTATGTAGCAGAGGTTGGCCTTATCTGGCAAGAATGGGAAGAGAGGCCCTTGGTCCTGTGAAGGCTCGATGCCCCAGCATAGGGGAATGCTAGGGCAATGAGGCAGTAATGAGGAGGGAGCACCCTCATAGAAACAGGGGGGAGAGAGGTAGGATAGGGGGTTTGGGGGGAGATAACATTTGAAACGTAAATAAATAAAATAACCAATAAAAATGTTAAAAAGGAGAGAAACCCCACAACATTTTGTTCACCTATATACTCTGATCAGATAATCGAACAAAGTTGGCAGATGAGCTTGCTGCCAGATTCCTCATGCTGGCTTGAGTTCACAGTGTGTGTCTGCTAAAGTATTCTTGTATCCCGAGCCTTTGAAGCCAGCCTAGTGTCATGTTTGCCACTGGGATAGACCTGATGAACAAGTCCAGTAGGAAAGAAAGGTCTAGAACCCTGACCTGCAAAGGCAGCCTCAGAACATACATCCCTAGAATGCTGCTGCAAGCATACATTCACAAGGACTGACCTGGGTCTAGGTCAGTCCCAGAGTCTTGGATTACAGGGGTTGGTCTGATACCCTGAGTCTGAGCTTATAGGGCCCAGTTTGGTACTGGAACAGCCAGTGCTCTTAACCACAAAGCTATCCCACCAGGGCTATCTTTTCTATGAACTTTTACTACTGCAAGCCTAAAGATGGGTCTACAAGAAAGCTCACTGCTCATTCCACTCTCCTTCCCCATATGGAGAGTATCTTCCTCAATGCCAGAATGAGTAGGCTTTGAGAAGCAGAGATGGGGTGGTGGAGAATGCTTATCCTTTTAATCTTCAGTGACTTTGTCATTTGTTTTGTGCTAGGCTTGAGTATGCTAAACTAATCTACATCACTGAGCTATGCCCCAGCAATGTGTTCTTCCTTAATCTGTGTGACCCAATATGCTATCTACTCTGTCACCATATTTCCACAGTTCTTAAAAGACCGCTCCACTACCTTGATGATGCCAATCTGACATAAGTCATATTAGAAAGAATAATTACATCCTCAGCCAGCAAACAGTAGCATTATTTAATGTGAGACTAGAAATTAATAATGGGAGAAATGGAAAAATTCTCTATGTCTGTGGAAACTAAACAATATGCCTCAGTGGGGCCAACCGGTCAAAGAAGTCAAAAGCAAAATCAGAGTTTGTATTTTTAAGAGATAAGTGAAATATATAAAACTTTATTTAAAGTGGTGAATAAGGTAGAGAGATTCAAACATAGATAAATATAAGCAAGAGAGGCACCACTGCACTTGATGGCACAGCAGAGACCACTGTGAGCAATTATCACTCAAACAACAGGAACACTCAGGATAAGCTCCTGCCAAGAGCAGAGCAAGCAGACATGGGAGATTTCAGTAGACAGAAAATAAAGAAGAAAATTGAAATGTTAACTAAAGATATCACAACAACATAAAACCTGTAAAAGTTATCAGTTAAGATCAGAGCTTGGCTTTGATTTTCTTTGGTTCTTTCCTTACCCTTTGAAGAACTGTTTAGCACTGAGCAGTACACCATTAGGTGAGGGAGAAGGTGAGCCACATGAATGTGTGAAGCAATTACTGTACACATGAAATATGCACAAGGTTTGGGGTGTATAGGTGATGCTTACAGTGTTTTAGGGAATCAAATACTAATATTTTTGTTCCAAGAAAACTCCACTGAGTCACAGAAGAGTCCAAAAGTGAATTGAACCCTACTAAGCTGACTTGACGGATGACTATAGAAAGTACCAGAGCTGGGTGATCTAACTATGATTTGGGGTCCTAAGCAGTTATGTTCAATAGCTCTTGAGAGAACAAAGTCAATTACTGACTTACTCCAATGTTTACTTCAGAGATTCAAGGGAAGCTTCCCATGATAAACTTAGTTTTACCCTTTATTCCTAAACTGTAGAAGTGAAAGAATACATATATGTGAAATCAATTCATCTCATGTTTTAACTGTGTACATATCACTGCTTGAATCACCCAAAGAAAAACCTTCAAACATTACTATCAAACACTACTGACCTCTGTAATTATTCTCTCTAATCAAAGATCAAAGCTTTCTTCAGAACTGAAGAACTTAAACTAGGGTGGAGTGGCACAAAGAACCACAAGAAAGCAAATGACTGTCATAAAATTTCCATGTTCCCAGTGTAGAGTTCTTCAGGCTGACTGGACTCATGTTATACCCTAAAGATATATTAAATTTAACATCACTCACTACTGAAACTGGAAACTTTCTGGTAAATAGCTCAGGGAAAGAGATGGGCATTTGGTTTATTTACTCTCGTGGATGCAGACCTCAAAATTTACTGCCTTAGTTTTCCACGTTCCTATAAGAAAATTTTCACATGAATTCCTGTAACAGAAGTAGTCATATCAGGTAGAGAAAAATAGAATTATTGACCAAAATAGAGATTGAATTTACAATGCCCACATTTTTTTCTATATATTTTTGTCTTGTTTTGTTTTTTGTAAAAATTTCCTATTGTGATATAAGATACTGGTTAAAAATTAAGTATTTGGAGATAGACAAAGCTGTTCTTTATTTGTTTTTTTCCCCTTTGTTTAATAGACCACTTTATAGTATCATGGCTTTAAATAAGATAAACCATTTTTTTCATTTGCTTAATAATGTCTGGCCCTATTACAGGATGGGTGCTCACAGTCACAGTTCAGTTAGTGACTATCAGAGGTGTTAGCCTAGAATAAACCCTCCCTAAAGTATTAGTCATCATGATTCTCTCTTTGAGTCTTCTATAACTGGGTCATCAGATTGAAAATGACTGTCTTACCTCCTGGGACACAAGTCATTTGGAGTATTGTTGCTCTCTGGTCCACAGGCATACATCAATTTCTGCTCACTACAGAGATGTAATCCGTGATGCTTTGCTCCTGAGTCCAGGGCTTGGCTCATACTGAGATCACAAACACCTTTGATGAACTGCAGTTATGCCTATCTACAGTATGTAAAATAGACCAGAGTCAAAATTATCAATCTCTGGGAACTATGAAAAATTGCTACTTGTTTAATATTTATGTTCTCTATAAAGTTAATTAAATTCAATGAAACCCAATGAACCATGGGTTGGAAAATACCATTTCTACATTTGATCATACTCAGAGACCAAAAGGCAAGGAAAATACCATTCCTATAAAAATTAAAATGGATGAGTATAAGTAAGTCTTGGTAAATGCTTATAACGAGAAGCCACTAGAAAATTACAATGCTAATACAAAGGTAATGATGAGTTACTAGAAATAAGATAGGATGATGTGCATGTATGTGTTTAAAATATGATTGCATTGACAATTAACTCCATCTTGGTGGATAAAAAGGAGTGTGTTGATCAAGGGATGGGGCTTGGTTTTATCTCATTAAGCAAATTAGATGACCTCTGCTCTAAAATGGGGATGTACATCAAACTCCAAAGGCCTAGGTTTAGATCTCAATATTTTAGGTCCTTTTCTAACTCAGTTAGAACTGGTTTTCATAAGAAGTAGGGAAACCTGCAAAAACAAAAGGAAACTTCATACCTCCTACAGATGTGGCACTGACAGAGCCTAAGCACTCAGAGGGGCTCACATGCTGGTATAAACCTGGCAACCACACCCAGGACATGCACTGCTCTTTTGAGGCAGGGCTAAGGCAGAGCTCAGACTTGTGAGCTTGTGAGGTATCCTGCTTCCTTGCCTTTCATTTCCACATCATTATAGAGAATCTATGTAACTCATGGAGATCTAGAGTTTTGATTCTGGTCTAATTCAATAAAAATCGATATCAATGAGCTGCTGTAGAACATGCATTTATAGTCTCAAGGTAAGCCAAGTCCCAAATTCAGCAGCAAAGCTTGGCAGTTTTCATCTTGCTAATACACAACACTCAAAAGAAATTGTTTTCAAATTCCTGCAAGGACTTGACACGAGCATCCTCTTTTTCTGGCTTTGTCTTATTGTATAATAATCATTGGGAAAGAACGGCTTTTTATAATGTGAGATTATAGCCATTTGCCGGAGATAATCATCTGGCCCCATTGACCATATCCTCAAGGCCCTGGGCAACCTGCCAATGAAATGAAATGAGATTCATTAAGGTCAATTTGTTAATTGTTAATGAAGCTTCAAAATGTCCCAGTAAATGACTCGATCGTTTAAAGAGTGCATTGATGCTTTTTCTCTCATCCTTTCTGTACATGAAAAAGTTAATTTATTTTTAATCATTTCCATTTCTCCTTTCATCCCCCTGAAGGCTACAATAATTTTCTGCTATTACCACCACTAATCAAAGCAGCCCATAAATTTGAAGACCAAGTGTAATGAAAGAACACTTAAATAGCATGACAGGATCTTCAAAGCAACCATATTATTTCATTCCATTTACAAAATGGTGAAGATAATAGTAACTCACAGCTTTACCATAAAGAGCTAGCATGTTGTGGGGCCTCACTCTTGGAAATGATAGATTGAGCTGTCCAGGATGTTCCTCAACATGCTAATATGCTGCAAATGAATTAGACCAGATAGAAAACATCCTTTTAATTGCTTGTGTTGACTAATTAGCAAAACTTGGTGGGAAGCCTAGCATGATTATGAGAAAACACTTAGAATTGAGCTATTGACAAATTGACCTGCATTTACCATCCTTTCACTGGATAGTCCATGGCTACACATACAGACATGATCAAAACTATCTGCTGCAAGGAATCTCTCTTTTCTATAGTTCAAAATAATAAAAATCAAATCTTTTACCAATTCTACATTAGTAAATTAAGGACTTGAAAAAACCTTTTCACACACACACACACACACACACACACACACATACACACACAAAGCCACTTTAAGGGACCATTCAGGGCACACTGAAAAAATTATCACAAGCTTGTTCAACCACTCTGGAAATCAGTCTGGCAGTTCCTCAGAAAATTGGACATAGTACTACCAGAAGATCCTGCAATACCTCTACTGGGCATATATCCAGAAGATATTCCATCTGGTAACAAGGACACATGCTCCACTATGTTCATAGCAGCCTTATTCATAATAGCCAGAAACTGGAAAGAACCCAGATGTCCCNTATAGGTGGAAGAATAACCATGAACTAACTAGTACCCCCTGGGCTCGTGTCTCTAGCTGCATATATAGAAGAGGATGGCCTAGTTGGCCATCAATGGGAAGAGAGGCCCCTTGGTTATGCAGACTTTATATGCCCCAATACAGGGGAACGCTGGGGCCAAGGGGTGGGAGAGGGTGGGTAGGGGAGCAGGGCTGGGAGGAGGGTGGATATAGGGAACTTTCTGGATAACACTTGAAATGTAAATGAAGAAAATATCTAATAAAAGTTGAAAAAAAAAAGATCTCTATATAAATTCACAAGGATGGGCACCTATCTGTTCATCTACTTCCCTAGCAACCAAGATCCATAGAGCAGCTGGATTCTTATTCCTCTCTACTGCTCTCTAAAGTATAGAATGAAAGTTTTTCTGAGCTTTATTTTCCTCCTCCACAAAAAGATAATGCCTGTAGCCTGTCTCATAGAGTGCTGTGGTGATGCAGACCCAGTGTGTGTGGCAGGGAAGAGAAAATTTTTAATTCAAAGGTTTAAATTATTACCACGAATACCTGGCTGTTCTAAGGAAAAATGTGTATACACATCTCTTAACCCTACAGTCTATTCTAGAAGACATAGCATCAGGTTGATATAGACACATATCAACAAAATCTGTCATCTCCTAAGTGTGCTAGAAGAATAGATTAGCGTGTGGAGATTTTAGTATTCTATGTTTATGTATTGATTTTCATGTGTCATGAAGGGAATTCCTGGCTTTTAAAGCCTTATGAGGATTTGAGTCAGAAACCACACTTTCTAGTCAATATTACTAAACATCCAAAATAAACTCAAATAACCTTAGAGCTATTTTTAATAATACACTACTAAAGTAACATGATATTTCCAAAACAAAAGATGAATTAGGTGGTGGTGGTGGTGTGTGTGTGTGCATGTGTGATATGTATGAATGCACTTTCACTTGCATGGGCACACACTTGTGTGGGGTGCACATGCACCTCTTTATGTATGTATCTGAAGGCCCAAAGCTGACATCCGTTGTCGTCCTCAGTTGTTCTTCACGGTTTTTGTTGAGGCAGAGACTCTTGCCCAGCCTGAAGCTCACAGATTCTAGGTAGAATAGTTAGCAAGCTTGCCCTGGGGATCTGGTTTCTGTGTCCTGAGTGCTGGAATTAAAAGTGGCTGCCCAACCTTGCCCAGCGTTTATGTGGAATCTAGAGATTCAAACTCAAGACCCCACATTTGTGAAACAAGTATGTTATCCACTGAGCCAGGACTCCAACCTAAAATTGGTTTTAAAATATGTATGTATCAACTAGGATTTTTAAAAAGGTAATGTCATGAAACTGCCCTTTAAAAAAATTTTTTATAGAGTCATTTAATATGTAGGCACTTAATAGCTTTAAACTGGAAAATCATTACATTACAAAAACAGATAGGGCAAGCCAAGTGACAATCACCAAAATATGTACTATTGTCCTTATCTGAGACACAAAGTACAAAGTTCTATTTTCAACAATCAAAAGCTGTTTAAGCATGGTAATCACAGCACTCAGGATGCTGAGGCAGGAGGATCAAGAATTTAAGATTGACCTAAACTACATAGTTCTCCATAGTGACATCCCATGAGAAACAAACAAAAACTTAAAGCAACAAATTCCTGAAGGCAACTTATGATCGAAGTCTATTTTCTAGATAATATGCAACGAAGCTTTGCTTTATATGTGAAATATCAGTCACCATCACTGAAGTGACAGCCATAGGCAGCATGCTGTTATGCTGGTCCACAGTTGCTCATCCCAATGTCACCTTAGCTATAGTCCCTTCCACAATGCCATTCAGGACGTCTCTCCGATGCACTCTTTGGATCTCTTCAATAGACAAGTCACTTGACAGTTGTTTTAAAACAGACATTTTGAAAGTCATTTTGAAGGCAAGTATAACGAGCAAGGCAGGACAATAAGAAGTAAGTAACTTCTTTATTTCTTTAGCAGTCAGTAAACAGGTGCTAGTGCTGTCCCAACGCTGAGACCAAGGTGTCTGCTCAGCAGCATCTCAGTGTTAGAAAACTAGCACACACTGAATGCTGGTTCTGCTCAGAAACTGGCTCCCTGCTCTTTATTGTGTGTCAACACATCCACAGGCACCCATGGCTGGGTTTTGGGGTAATTGCCTTCAATTGCTGCAAACTGTTGTGGGGACATCTTAGATATTTCTTATCAGAGGAGAGAATTTTCTGCTCGCATTATGGTTCCAGGAATGTTCCTAACCCATTTAAAAAAAGAAAAAAGAAAGAAAACTGGGAAGTAGTGTAAATACATGCTGCTAAGCCTGCCAGTCACTTGCCAGGGAGTTAAGCTACATGTCTATCTCTTCTTTCCATAAAATTGGTAGTAACTGTGCCCTCCACAAAAATGATTATGAAGTGAAGTAAATGTAATCTCCAGCATTTCAAAGTCTTGACCTAATAAGTGGTGGTTTTATAGATACATATTTATAAAAGAATTATTAGTATTAATCTATCAAATATCCTGTTCATTGACAAATAGCCTGACCCTCCTTGTGTCTCTTCAGTCCCGCCACACAGGACATAGGAAGATGGTCTTCTCTTCCACATCAGTCCCAGTAATGCCTTTCTTCTTAGATGTCCTCTAGTACTTTCTCTAGCACCTTCTGCTTCTCTTACTCCAATTCCCTTCTTTCCATAATAACTCTTCACTTACCTAAAATGCCCTCAATTTTGTTAAATTTCCACCAGTAATTTTCACCTACTTGATCTCACATCATCTTTTCAAGAGTGTGGTCTACACCAGTTTCCAGGTTGGTTGGTTTGTATCTGTCTCATTCATTTTTTTAGTTAGAAGTCTGGTTTGTTTGTTTGAACTAGACCCAAATCTCAACATAGCTAGGAAGAAGGGATTTTTGTTGGAAAAAAATACCTATGTAATATTGTTTTATGGGAAAAATGAATGTGGGAGAGCCTAGCATACTGTGTTCCATGTCGCCACTGAGCAGGTGGTCCTGAAATATATAAGAAAGCAGGCTGAGGAAACCACAAGGAACAACCCAGTAGGCAGTGTGCCTCCATGGCTTCTGCTCCATTTCCTGCTTCCAGGTTCCTGGAGAGAGAACATATGATGTCTGTATGGACATGGCACCTGCCAATAATAAATCTGATGGCCTGGGTTTAGGTAGGAAATAGGAGGTGGGACATCCTGGAGGCAAAAACAATTCTGAGATAGAGCCAGGAAGACATGAAAAGTTAGGTGCATGGTACCTATGGACAGGTAACCAGTCACGTGGCAGAATGTAGATCAGAATAAATGGGTTATATTAAGTTATGATAGCCAGAGAAAAGCCTAGCTAAACTACTAAAGTGTTTGTAAATGTATTTTGAGTCTGAGTCTTATTTCTGGAAGCATGGAGCAGGGAGGAGTAACCAGAGCTAACTTCTACAGATTCCTGGCCTGATTTCCCTCAGTGGTGGACTGTGATATGGAACTTCAAGTTGAAATAAACCCTTTCCTCCCAAAGGTGCTTTTAGTCATGGTGTTTTAGAATCTAAACTGGGACAGTTAGCATGTAAATCATGCATTTAATCATTGTTTCCAGTTTTCAACTCTCCACCATGCACAGCTCTACACATGCGTTTAATCAGTTCCTAAATGTTAGCAGTCATGCCTCCAGGAGATGACTTCTACTAAAAAACTTATGGGCACAAAAGGAGAGTGGCAAACAACTCTAATGAGGTCTGGAAGGGAATCCTCTTAAAGCTAGTGACAAAGGTCTGTAGCTGTTTGCCTGACTAAGCCGTTCCAATTCCTCTGCTCCATCTGTGGAATCAGGACAAGCCCTGTCATATCCACACTATGATATGCCTTTCCAGGTATATGGCATTAAATGCTCCACATGAACACAGATCAAGAAAGAGTGACTTTAAAGACCTTGTCAATCATAGCCCGTGTGGCTTCTTACCAGGTATTGCCTGTTCCTTATTCATCCCCATGTCTGTTACTCCAAATACTAGACACATCCACTTAAATATGTATATCTAGAATTGAAAACTGCCCAGAGTTGCATTTTCTTCTTCAAAACTGTATCTGAACTAATGAACCCTGTGTAGCTATTATTACTGCTCACATAGGTCAATTATTTAATTTCTTCAGACAATCCTGTAGTGGGTAGTATTACAGATGTGCAGGCCTTAGAGATACCATGTGCCTTGCATAAGCCTGTATGTTGAAAGACACTTCAAACCCAAGTCTGACTAGTCTGGCCTGCAAACTTCTGTCACATTATTTTTTTTTTCTGTTTAAAATATTACAGGAACAGAGAAGTAAAAATAATTCCATGGGGTGGGAACATGGGGGCATGATCCTACTCCACAGAAAGCCAGGGGATTATAGACAGAAGGAAAGCTGACTGTACAGCCAGCAAGGCTTGAGATGGGAATGGAAGCAAG
The DNA here is from genome assembly GCA_902729485.2 of Mus minutoides. Taxonomy (NCBI): domain Eukaryota; kingdom Metazoa; phylum Chordata; class Mammalia; order Rodentia; family Muridae; genus Mus; species Mus minutoides. The sequence goes on from LR749856.1 coordinate 84,225, forward strand.
GGTAGGAATGGCTAGGCCATTGGGCTGGGTCTACCTGTACCCCTGGGCAGCTCCATGCTGATATATGCCACAGGAAGACTCTTGTGTCTCCCTTTGTAGCCAGGGCTCCTCTGTGTCTCAGGCCCTGGATGTGGGTTGCCCTTTTCCTGTATCACCACAGCTTGACTCACTGTTTTCCCATACTGCTCTCTTGAACCACGCCCACTTCACCCTGGTCAGTTGCACTGGGACTGAGGAACAACTAAAATAGAGTTACATAACAAGACTCTGAAGTGAGATGGACCTATCTTGTACCTCTTAGAGCCTCCCTTGGGTGTTGGGGAGAATTACCAGCTCTGCTTTGAACTCTTTCTAGAAGCTATGGTAAATATCTAATTACATCCATGGTCCTCTCACAAGCACTTCTTGATACCATAATATGTCTCATCAGAGGAACTCAAGGTTCCTTACCCAAAAATTATGAAAAGCTACTGTGTCTGGTCCTGCTCTGGGTAGTGAGGATAGAGACTTGAACACCCACAAAATGAAATAGCAGCCTTCAGAAATCCTACTTGCAAATGGAACTGATTAAAAGCATAACAGCTTAGCATCCTGGCAGTCAGTTTTACTGAGAGATAATGATATGACTTTTTATATAAACAGAAGTCATAGCAGTTACAGACACAGTGTAAGATGACTGTGAGATGGTTTTAAGTTAGTATAAATGGCAGAAATGCAGGCCACTAGAAAGACACATGAGTCTCTCAATCTATTAGAGTGCTGAAATAATAATAGACACCAGAGGAATGAGAATTCTTCTAGAAATCTCATTCTGGAAGAAGGAAAAATGTACCAGCCAGATGGAGAAGGAGCCAGACATGTAAGGAGCTTGGACACAGTCATACCACCTTAGACGGATTGAAGTACTGGCAATCATGAGATAGAGGTGGGTAGGACCCCATCATGACTCAGTGTGCTGATATGTTCATGTCCCTGTCTTCTATGCAAACTTTAGTCAGTCTTGGACCTGGAAGATATGCTTTAAGGGAACACTGCATCACTTTGTCTGTCTTACCAATATTCCTATACTAAATAAACTTCCTTTTCTGCTTTCTATTAAATTGCCTGTTTTAATTGGCTTCTCAGAGACTGATGGCTGAACTTGGCTTGCTAGGGTGCCGACTATGAGCATTAGAACTCATTTTTTTTAATTGAGACAATATAGAAATTTACAAATGAAGAAAGATAAATGACCCACATCCTCTTTTCAGGCTGGTTATTGATCTTTGCTGAGCTCTGTTGTAGACATGTCTGGACAGCTTTGGAGACAAGAAGAATCCTAGAAGGTTAGAAACACACTGTATTTTAACACGTGATTTAAGTAATACATTGAAAAAATAATTAATAAATTAATAAAGAAATGAAAATTAGAATAAAATAAACAAGTTTCAAAAATGCATCCTTAATGAGTAACACTAGAAGTTTCAAGAGGGGAGGGCTGGAGTACCCATGCACAGGAAAATGAACTTACCTCAAACCATATACAACAATCAGCTCTGATGTGACTAGACACATGAATATAAAATCTGAAACTGGGGAGCTTCTAGAAGAAAACATAAAAAGGTTGGCATTGGTCTGGGCAAACTTTAGAATGGGATTAAAAATTATAGACAACAAAAGCAAAAGAAGACAATAGGATTCCAAAAAATGTAGAGGCTTTTGCTTAGCAAACAGACTGAAAAGAACCTGTGTAGTGGGAACAATATTTGCGAGCTGTGTAGCGCAAAGAAGATGACTATAGCTTGTGTGGCTTCTCCAAAATTCAGATCTTGTTCAAGGCTTACTAAAGGTTGGTCCTTGTGGCGTCATGATGGGCCCAGGGAGGCTCCTACTGTGTCGATGAGAGGGCCTTCACATAGCAGCATTTCACTGGCACTCTTCTGCCCAGTAAGACCATGTTTATCCTTTTGTCCTTTTACCATGAGAGAGTAGAGAAGAAGCCCTCACAAGATGCACCCATGCATTCCCCAGCTTCCTGAACTTGAAGGCAGCGCTCTCTCGCGCTCTCTCTCTCTCTCTCTCTCTCTCTCTCTCTCTCTCTCTCTCTCTCTCTCTCTCTCTCTCCTCGTATGTTGGGGAGGTCATATGCTTTTCCTTGTGCAGGCATACTTGTACCTATCTGCACATATGAGCATGTGAGTATGAAGGCCAAAGGACAATGTGAAGTAACTCGCTGTCCACCTTCTTCTTCACAAGAAGGTTTCCCAGTGGAGCTTGCTAACTAGATTATACAGGTTGACCATTGCGCCCCAGGGATCTGCTTATCCCCACATTTCTAACATGAAGACTGCAATTGTGAGTACTGTCATACCTGGATTTTGCTTTAACTTGGGTTCTAGGTATTAAGCTTGGGTCTTTATATTCCTAAAACATGTACTTTACTGGTTAAGCTATCTTTCAGTCTCTGGGTTTTGCTTCCTTTTAAGAGAAAGAGAAAGCCAGGCAGTGGCGGCCCACACCTTTAATCCCAGCACTTGGGAGGCAGAGGCAGGTGGATTTCTGAGTTCAAGGCCAGCCTGGTCTACAAAATGAGTTCCAGAACAGCAGGGCTATACAGAGAAACCCTGTCTCGAAAAAACAAAAACAAAAAAACAAAGAGAGAGAGAGAGAGAGAGAGAGAGAGAGAACACACTAATTATGTTAGACTGTGGCTATGTTAGTTGGCCATGAACTAGGCTCAAAAGCCCATGCCCAGCATGGTCATGGGCCCTCGGGAAGAACCTACTCATCTTATTCCGCTAAGTCATGTATTAATAACTGTCATCTAAGTTCTTATGTTTATACCCATAGATTAGTGTATCTCTCAACCCTTATCAGAGAAGCATCAGTTTTCCAAGAATGGAGAATAATACAGAGACCCACAACCAGTCAACATGCAGGGAATAAAAGACTATGCAGTGCTAAGGTCTAACTAGGATGTCTATGTTATAAATGCGCACACACACACACACACACACACACACACACACACACACACACACACTTGCTGAGATTCATAAATCAACCCAGAGGAGGGAAAAATGATTATAAGAGCCAGAGGTAGTAGACAACTTCAGAGAAAGAGTTTTTCTAGTCACAGCAGGGTCATTACACACATAAACTCACAGTAGCTGTGACTGTATGTGCAAGCACTGTACCGGATCAAGGCAGCCAAAATCCCCATAGATGAGGAAGGGCTCATAGGCCCAGGGCTCACTGAAATGCTACTGGCAATTGATGGCTGTTGGATTGGGTGAGGGGGGAGGGGAACAATCAGTTTTCTTCAAGGATGTGTTTCATGAGAGGCTACCCATACCTAATCACCCTTGTACACACAGTGGGTTT